>CM028354.1:12619590-12898119 GCA_016618105.1 Dendrobium huoshanense
AATGTTTCACATAGTTTTTCAGGTGGCCACGCTCATGCAGGGCAGTAAAAAGGGGGCTAAATCAATAAAAAATATATTAATTGTTATAAATGCTTGCACAGGTGCTTCAGCTGCTAAAGCCCCCAAATAAGAAGAGTGTGGCCAGTGTGTTTTACTCTTTTTTTTGCACATATATAACTACTTGGGAATATATATATTCTTTGATTTATTAACTGCTTAGGATAACCTTGCAGGAGAGTCTAGATTTTATTTTCAAATAAATGTAATTTATATGATTGTCAAGCGTTGTGAAAGTTAATTTTGAGTTTGGATACATAGGTCCAAAGCTTGGATTCCAAAGAGGAAATGATGCCCTTTTGGGAAGTATTCCTTTTTCATTTGATAATCTAAATTTAGATCATACCTTTTCCATACCCAAAGAGGAAAGAGTGGCCTTCCCCTTAAAAGGGAAGTGCCCTCTTATCCATTTGGGTAGTTTACCATGAAGTATCCAAGGAGTTTGAAGAAAAGGAGCCCAAAGAAGAACAAGATTGAAGACTTGAAGATCAAGAGTATACAACTCAAAATTACTTGCGTCATTACTAGGTTTAGAATCCGAGTTGTTGTTAGTGGTGCCCGGACACTTTACTTTCTACAGAATTCTGGTTTGTAATAAGCAAGACAACTTTTCCTATGGACATTTATTAATTAGTTAATATTTGATGTAATGAATTGATTGTCTTTTGGATTGTCTGCATTTCTTAGTTTTTTTTTGCGATTGTGTGCTGCTTTTGATTTCGTCTGGCACGCGAGACTTGTGAGGGTGTGAAAGTTTTCTACTCATAACTTTAAAAGTTTAAAATTTTAGTGAGTCTAAATAACATAGAAAGATAATGAATCTAGGGAATTAGCGGGGATCGACCCCGGTGTCGCATGCATATTACTGCATTACTCTTTCCTTATTTTAGACCCTTCCCCGCCTGCGGGTAGAGTCCGGATAGTCTGACCTATGAGGATGAGGTTTCGGACCTGGGGAAGTCCAGTCTTCTAAAAAATTATTTTATAAGCATGTTTTTAAAATTTTAAACATATTTGATTTGGAAGTTGTCGACCAACATGCATTGCATTAGATAAAAATTAAAATAGTCAAAATTTTAATTGCATCAGTTTTAGCATTTTAGCACCCAATATAAGTCGAAGGGGCCAATTAGGAAAATTTCTAGATGTCGGCCCCAATTCTCCAAAATCTTAAGTACAACGTCCCTACCACTCTTTCATAAAAGACCAGACTCATCTCTTTTAAATCGATTAGGTGGTTAGTTGGCTCCCCAATCCAGGCTGGGGTAAGTCCAGGTTCTGCACTGCATTGGTTAGGATCGGACGACTGTGGTCCAGTGTCCAAAATAGATTTAGGATCCGGGGCAGATCTTTGATTATAAGACCCCAAATTTTGGGAATATAGTCCCAAATTTCTAATAAGATATTCAATTTCATTTAAAATATGCTTTCAATCCTAAAATGTAAAGCTCAACACTTAAATTAAGTTGGGACACTTCCGAATGGTTCTGGAATCTCAAGGTGTCCCCTACTTCTCTTCCTTCGATTCTGTTAATAAATATTCAATCTTGATCCATTCCTTTTTTATTTTCCAAAAGATTCTATTAGATTTTTTTGATATCACTCCTAACAAATCTTGTAAAATTTCATTCTTATTTTAATCGAAAGTTTTCGTAGGGGGCTCTGTCTCCCTGTGATGTAATTAACTACGGAGGCTTGCGCTCGTAGGAGATTTGGAACCACACACACCTGATTTCAAAATTAATCTTTTTAAAATCTTCTTAGATTTCTTTGGGTAATGTTAAAAAATGATTGTCATTATCATATTAGAACAATTATCATTGAAAAGTGTTATCTCCCTTTGGGGAGATACATCCTTCTTTGATAAGGCTTTGGATATGAATTTGACAATCATACTCCTTAAATACCATAACTGGATTATTTAGTTGAACTCTACCTTGTCCCCTCGGGGCCGTGTGGAGTTCTCTTTAGAATCTAGTCATGATATTCAAGATGAATTTCATGATTCTAAGTCTGAACACCATTATGGAATTTTATTTTCGTCCTCCGGGGTGATATACTTTTCCGAACGAGTTGATTCGTCTTCTAGAATTAGAATTAAATCTCAATTTTAAAATTCCCAAAGAAAACTAATATTTTTCAAAAAAATGTTTTTCAAAATTCCACCAACAAAAAATGGTACGCCCGGTGGGACAAATCTCTCTCTCCATCTTTAATAAGAATGAAATTTTGTTTCATCGGTAGTCTTAACTACCTTCCTTCCGTTGGTCCCTCAATCCATTTCCTCCTTGGGGGAGTGTGGCCAACATCTAAAAAATAATTTTAAAACATTAAAAGAGAGGTTCTACCTCCCAAAATTTGTCATTTGCTAACTTAATCATCCTGATTTTGACCTTTTGCCCTAGGATTTCCTATGAGGCGACAGTGTCAAATCAGGTTCCCAAATATTCTTTTAAAATAATGATTAACAAATATCACATTCAATATATCTTTTCAATTCAAATTGAAAGGAGTTTGAAAAATCTTTGATTCTAAGAAAGTTTTGAAGTATTATAGTCTTAACCCCTTTACTCCCCTTAAACTTTTAGGAGTAAGGAGGGTTAGACTATTTACTTTACTCGGATTTTTCTTACAATTCCATAAGCCTTCGGGCAAGGGGAAACTCTGTCCGTTGTGTTTTGGATTTCATAGAAAGAACCCCATCTTAAGTCATTTAAAATTCAAATTCCCTTTAAAATGTGGAAAGCAAGATAATAACAATTGTCTCCAAGTTCCAAATCTTCATATGTTACCCCATACAATCATATTATGGGCTAGCATATGTTGACCTTTTGAGAAAACTTTCCTTTCGGCATGTATTTAGTCTCTTTATCTTCCTAACGGGTGTTGGGTGTGTTTTTTTTACCACTCAGTATGTGTTGGAAGGTTGAGACTATTCTACAAGCCTTAAGTTTCAAAATAACAAACTCTTTTTCACTTCTCTTGAAAAGAAATCTAATTTCAATCCTCTCTTTAACTTTTAGAAAATTTAAATGGCTGGCCAATTGATCTTCTCTTTCGACTGAGAGTTGTCCTCAACTGTTAATGACCAAGGGAGCACTATCATCTTTGGAATGGGATTCAGTACCCTTGAACTCTCTATGGATGGACACCAGATTGTTAGTTTGGATGCCAGTAAGGAAGTTCCTCTAGTGGTTGAGTTGATTGTGGGATTTGCACCTACCTTGCTAGTGATTAGTGATGACCAGAAAAAGTCTAAGCCAGTTGTGGAGCCTCCCATTGAAGTCAAATTTGTTTTTGAGGAAGGATCTAGTTCTGGATTTAACTTTTCTACTAAGAATCAAAAGAAGAACTATTTGAGGAGACTTAGAAAGAAGATCTCTAAGGCAAAGAGAATTGTTACTTTTAAGACTTTAGCTCAAGTAGAGCCTGAGGCTGATGAGGAGCTACCTATTCCTGCTTCCTCTCCCCTTCTGAAAGGGGCCGCTTTTACCCCTTAGCTTCTGCTCAAGGGGATGAGAGGATAGCTAGGATAGCCCATTCCCCACCAAGCCCGGTCGACTACTCTACTAAAAAGACTCCAAAAGAAAAGCATTTGCAAAAAACAAGGGCCTTGAGAAACATAATCCATACATGTGCTGCACAATCTGGTCAAACAAAGGAGCAGTACATGAAACAGTTGAAGGGAGTGATCTATCATCGCTTCCAAAAAGAAGTGTTAAAGGAAGTGGCGTCTAAGACGAAGAATCTGACTCCACAACCTGTTAGGAGAAATAAGAAATATGTCAGACAGCCCGCCACTTCAGTACTAGTTGATGGATACCACTAGGTTCCACGCCTTCCATCTTCTAAGACGGAGGGTATTGTGTTGACTGGGTCCGAGAGAGGCCACCATTCTATTGGTAGACCCCCGGTACCCCCTTCCAAAGCTTTAAGGCTAGCCTCAGTAGTTGTCAAACCAAAGGAGAATGAAACTCTAAAACATCTGGATATCAAAGGCAAGAGGCCCAAATCCCCTGAGAAGAAGTTTGTCCCAAAAAGGACTAAGTTGGAGAATTTACCACCACCTCCAAGAACCTCAAAGTTCATTCTCCAACTCCAACGAGTCCTAGTTAAATCTCCTCCAGTTTTGATTGAGTCGATGGATGTTCAACCTAGTGCTCCAGTTGTTGCAGTAGATAGTTCTCTTGCAGTCAGTCTAGTTCCCGATTCAGTTATGATTCTCGTTGATGATCCGGTTGCTAACAGCATAGATTTATGTGTCATTCATAGGCTTCCTACACAAGAGTCTGAGGACCTTACCCTACCTGATGTAGGAGCTATTTCTCTACAAGCTCCTGTTTCACCTCCTGAGGTATATGTTCCTCTCCTTATAGAGAAAGCCACTTCTCCGACTACCGATCTTGGGACAGTCGAGAAGGAAGGAATTGACCTAAATCTTGAGATATAAGAAGAGCTAGCTACAGAGTCACAATCAGATCCTAACCCGAAACTTACAGAAATCATTGCCCTCCTGGATTCTGAAGAATTGTTTGATATGGCTGAGTACAAAGGATACTTACCCCTCGATCCTAAGTCAATTGGGGATAGACCGGTCGAGGAGGTAGTTCAAGAAATAAGAAATATTCTGTTAAACAAAGAGGGAATGACTTCTTTTGATCCAGACCTGGATGACCTCCTTGGAGAGGAAGATGATTATGTTGGTAGCGTCTCTATGGTCTAAACTAGAGGTTCCAACAAGGAGGCCGAACCTGGTAGACGCCGACTTGCTAGAGATGATGACCCACAGGTTGCCGGGTCCGATTCAGACGAGTCCGTAAGGGCTAGGAGTGAGGAGCATATTAAAGATTTGAAGAATCAGTTGACAACTATGATGTCACAAGTCAAAGAAATGCAAGAAAGATTTGACAAGTCAGAGCAGGATTCACTTAAGATTCAACAAATGGCTCGAGAGATTGTGGAAAGGGTTAAAAAGATAGAGTCTAGTCCCAAGCTCCCCGAGTCAACACCAGTGATTTCTACTTGCCTACCAGAGGCATCTCCAGCAGCACCTACAGTTTCCCCTGTTCCTTCAACTCTACCTCAGAAAGATATTAAGTAACTAATTGAGGATCAGGTAAGGGAGGCCTTGGCCTTTTCTCAAGAACTGCATCTATTCCAAAGGGTAGACCTTACCCCAAAGAATATGATTCAGTTCCTTACCCAAAAGGCTTTTTGCCACCAACTTTTAAAAATTTCACTGGATAAAAACCCGAGACAGCATCTAGCCCACTTCAGAGCAAGTTGTTGCAATGCGGGAGGTCATATGCTCTACTATTTTGCCAATTTGTAAGTAGTCTATCAGTATTGCTTTTGATGGTACGCTGATATGCCTAATGGTTCAGTAAAAACCTTTAGCGATATAGAAATCCTTTTCCTTAAAAGATTTTCTGGAGCGCAAAAATGAACAACTGTGGGCGATATTGTTGTTGAAAAACAAAAGCCGGGAGAGTATCTGGTTGAGTATATCTTGAGGTGGCGAACCTCTCGATAAAGTGTGAATCCCAGTTGCAAGAGCAACATGCGATGGAGATCCTACTTAAGAATATCCACGGCCCTGTTGCTTTTCCTCCTGAAGGGTTTCACCATTAAAACTTTTGAAACACTTCTTAATAAGGCTAGCAATTTGCAGGAGAGGCTCATAAGATGCCATTCCTACGAGACTAGTCTGAAGACAAGAAAGGTCCAAGATTGATTAAGACTTTTGAGAAAAAGGCAATAGTGTCGGCGTTGACAAGGGAAAAAGGCCAATGGTTAGTCGCCCATGTTCCTCCACCACCGCCGCCACAGCCAGCTCAGAGACAGCCCTTTCAGGTCACTCCCCAGTACACTAGAGACTCTAACTATGTCCCTTTTAGAGAGATATTGAAAACCATATCCATTTAAGAGGGAATCAGTTAAGAGGATTTCAAGAGTCTGTAAAGAAACCAGATTTTCACCTGCCAGAGGCCAGGAGTCCTGAAGATGAAAGTAAGAAAGATGATCACAAGTATTGTCCATACCACCGGATGCTTAGTCTCCCTCTTGAAGATTGTGTTGTGTTCAAAGATTGGCTTGAGAGGAACTACACACAAGGTAACATCATAATACCTAGGAATACTTGGTCAATCCAAGAAAGCTTCAATTAAAACATTTCAGGTAACCCTCTTAACTCTCCTTGTTTTGTTGAAGATGGTTGGGACATTGATTTATCCCGGGCACTTAAAAAGTCGATTAACAAGTCTTTTCATCTTTCTCAAACAGCTGACTACGATTGCCCAGGCCCCGATGTGGAAGGTTGACTTGGACGCTTCGCAGGAGGATGTTGAGCCACTTTCCTCTCTAGTAGTTACAGGAACTACTGTTAATTGCTTAAAAGAAAAGAAGTTGATTTTGTAGAGAGGAAGTGTGTAGATAAGAGATGTATTAGGATGGCGGATGGGGGTGTTAAAACCCTCTCACCTCTTTTTTTATCTGACTTTTACTTTGCCCCATCAAAGGCGAAGGTTATAAGATGAATAAAAAACATCCTTCTGCTTCTTTCTTGATGATTAACCATGGAAACGAAATGCAAGTTGATGACTCTCATGTTTTAAATCACAGTTTCACTGAAGAAAGTCTTAATATCAAAGAATTGACCTTCCCAAATCAGCTATTCAAGAAGAGGTCGAATGTGAAGCTTTATCAGAAAGTGATTTCCCTCAAATCAATTTTCAAGGAAATCCTATCTTGATAGAACTTTCAGATTCTGACTCGCTTTCGGGAAATGATGATCCAATGCCTATTGTGTGCATAGACACTACCCTAGTTTGCCCTCCAGAAGATCTCGAGCGGTGCATCTCCGTGGCGGTAAAGTCTTACCCCATAGACTTCCCCTCAGGAAAAAAGGCAAGCAAATTCCCTTCGAAGATTTAGATCCAAATTCCCCTCAGCAACCAGACTTTTCTTTAATCCCTCCGGGTTTTGAGTCCGTCGTTCCTAAGGTTGATTACAACATTTTGGCCCACCTTAGAAAGTTGTCAGCGAAATTAAGTATTTATGACGACCCTCCTTCTCTCCAAAGAAATGAGGGAGTCTTTAATTAAAGCGCTTCTCGACCCCGAGATTTGCTTAACCCAGTTGGCTGCAACTTCAAAAGGTGAGGTATTCTACTTCAAAGAGGTTCCTGGAGTTACCTTTTAAGATGAAGATTTGCTCTTGAGAACTGCTGACCATAATCATCCCCTTTACATCACTGTAGATGTGGAAAATTTTAAGTTATCAAGAGTCCTCTCGTTGATCCGGGTGCATCGGTCAACATAATGAACATAAAAACCCTCGCATACCTCAGAGTTGATACTAGCAAGCTCTCAACCAATAGGTTGGTGCTTCGTGGGTTCAATGAAAAGGGCAAGAGGGCTTTAGGTTCAATCACCCTGCTCTTACAAATAGGAGACTTGAAAACTAAAGCTAAATTTCATATAATTAATTCGACGACGACGTCCTTTAATGCCCTTTTAGGTAGACCTTTGATTCATGAATATAGAATGGTTCCATCTACCCTTCACCAATGCATCAAGTACCAACGAGATGGAATTAAACACGTGATTAAGGGTGATCTGCAACCATTTTCTATTCAAGAAATTGGGATCTACGAAGATGCTACATATTTTGTTCCAAAAGGGTCCTCGTCCCGTTCTAAGTTAGAGATCAAAATTAAGAGAAGTTGG
This sequence comes from Dendrobium huoshanense, assembly GCA_016618105.1. Taxonomy (NCBI): domain Eukaryota; kingdom Viridiplantae; phylum Streptophyta; class Magnoliopsida; order Asparagales; family Orchidaceae; genus Dendrobium; species Dendrobium huoshanense. The sequence continues at coordinate 12,627,375 of CM028354.1, forward strand.
TTTGACAAAAGTCCAATCAAGAGAAAGAAAAAGAAAAAGTTATTGATCAAGAAATGATACAATTAAGTAGTGAAGACGACTCTGATATCGTTGTCCTTAGGCCTCCAAACACATTACCTCAAAGAGGTGGGAGGATGGCCTTAAGGGCACGAGGTCGAGGTCGTGCTTCATCAGAGAGAAGAACAATACCTGTTTATATTGATTTGGAATCAGATTCCGACATTGAGTCCAAGGACCAAGGTGCTGCCTTCTCCCTCAATTATAAAAATGCAAATACTTCTCCAAAATTTTATCTCACCTTAGAGGAGGACAATGACATTGAGGAAGAATTTGTAAAGGTGAAAAGTGACGAGCCTGAATTAACAATGTACAAAAAGCTCAGTAGAAGGATTGAGACCCTTTCCTTTCCCTGACCCCACTGTCAGCTGACAGGATTGTAGGGTTAGAAGTTAAAGTGGCCCCCAACTTGAACGGAGAAATAAAAAGAAGTCTAGAAATTCTTTCCTGGCTCCTCCTCCGCGAGGGATGAAAGTGATGTAACCCTTGAGGAGGCAGATTTTAATGAATTAATGGAATTACCTTTCGACTACTTCCCTATTTGTGTGAAAAATACTTTATCTAAAGGTCCTGTACCATACCGAAGGACTAAGGGTCAGGCCAGATACCACGAAAATATTTGGCAATAAAATATTATGGATAATCTTATAAGTGGTATCGGCTTTGGAACTGTTAATTCATTCGATGACGATGAGTATTGCCTAATGATAACTTACCATCTTGAATCATCAAATATCCCTACAGATCCTTTCTGTGCTCTTGATGGGCTATGTTTGGAGACTTTAGATGATCCCGATGACCTTCAAGTTCGGGATGCAACCCCTGAATTAGAAGAAGAAATTAAATCGACAGTCGATGAATTAAAAAAAATTAACCTGGGAACCGATGATGACCCCCGTCCAATCTTTATAAGTGCTCTACTAAGCGAGGGCGAAACCAAAGATTTGATCCAACTCTTGTCTGAGTTTAGGGATTGCTTTGCCTGGACGTACGACGAAATGTCAGGTTTCCCTGCTGAGGTAGCGGTTCATAAACTTGGAGTTTGGCACGATGCCATTCCTGTCAAACAAGTTTCTCGATGCATGCACTTGGAAATCAAGCAACAAGTCATTTCTGAAGTTAAGAAATTGGCCGAAGCTGGGTTTATTCAAGAGGAATAATACCCTCTTGGGTGGCCAGCGTCGTGCCGGTCTGAAAGAAAACGTCAAATTCAGATTTGCGTCGATTATAGGGATCTGAATAAGGCATGTCCTAAGGACGAGTTCCCATTACCAATACCAGAACTCATGGTGGACATTGCCTCCTCACATGCCATTTTCTCATTCATGGATGGTTCGTCGGGTTATAACCAAATCAGGATGGCCCCAGAAGATGAGAGAAATACTACGTTCAGAACCCCTATTGGAATCTTTTGTTACAAGGTGATGCCATTTGGCTTAAAGAATGCCGGAGCAACCTACCAACAGGCCATGACCCATATCTTTGATGACTTAATTCATAATCAAGTTGAGTGCTATATTGACGATTTAGTTGTCAAGAGCCAAGTCAAAGAGGCTCACCTGTACGACCTAAGAGTTGTATTTGAGCGGTTGCGCCGCTATGATTTGAAAATGAATCCCTTGAAGTGTGCCTTCGGCGTCACCTCAGGGAAATTCTTAGTATTCATAGATGAGACCGCGGAATCGAGATCGACCCTGCTAAAATCGAAGCCATCTTAATATGCCATCTCCTAAGAGCCTTACCCAGTTAAGATCTCTACAAGGTAGATTGGCGTATATAAGGAGGTTTTATTTCTAATCTTTCCTGGAGATGTCAACCCTTTTCTGTCCTTGCAAAAAAGACACTAAATTCTTATGGGACGAGAAGTTCCAAAATGCTTTCGATAACATTAAACAATACCTTTCTAATCTGCTAGTTTTGGCAGCTCCAATTCCGGGAAAGCCGTTATTTCTCTACACTGCAGCCTTAGATGAGTCTTTAGGCGCCCTGTTGGCTCAAGTCAACGATGAAGGAAGGATAATGCTCTCTATTACCTTAGTCGAAGACTTCTTCCTACTGAAATTCGATACCCATCAGTTGAGAAGCATTGTCTTGCTTTGGTTTTTGCGGCTCAGAAACTGAGGCACTACATGCTCTCCCACTCAATCAGCTTGATTTCAAGAGTTAATCCTTTGCAATATCTTATGACCCGACCTACGTTGTCAGGATGTTTAGCCCGTTGGTCTACAATATTACTGCAATTTGAGATTACTTTCACTCCTCTTCATGCTGTGAAAGGACAAGCCATTGCCGATTTTCTGGCAGCACACCCGCTGCCGGCAGATTCTCTTCTAAACGATGATATACCCGACAAACAAATTATGAGTTTGAGAGAATCTGGCGAGGCCGTCTGGGAATTATATTTTGATGGAGCAGCATCCTCTCGTAGGAATGCAACCCAACAATCTATAATTCTTGGAAAGGCTGGAGTCGGTCTAATTTTTATAACGCCGGGAAAAAGGAATGATGCATTTTTCCTACCATTTATCGGAGCCCTGCACAAATAACGAAGCTGAATATGAAGCTTTGATAACCGGTTTGGAACTTGCAATTCTAATGAAAATTAAAGAGATTAAGATCTTTGGAGATTCCCAATTGGTGATTAACCAAGTGGCCGAAACTTATAAAGTCTTGAATCCTAATCTCCTAAGATACCACCAGTACACACTTCACTTATTGGAACAAATTCCTACCGCCACTTTGTATAGGGTTCCCCATGGAAGTAACTCCGCAGCGGATGCCCTAGCAAAACTTGCAAAGGAATTTGCATGTCCTTAGGAGGATTCCATCCCTATAGAGATTCAGGGTCGTAAAGCCCTCTCTCTTATAGATTTGGAACACATCCGTAAGACTCCCTTCAGATCCTTTCTGCCTCTTTGACAACCGATGAAGAAGGCGATTGGAGACGACCCTTAATCGACTACCTTAAAGAAGGGAAGCTTCCCCAGGATAAGTCACTCTCCAACCAGATTAAGAAACGTGCCCTATCATACGCACTAGTCAACAATTTGTTATACCGTCGGTCTTTCGATCACTTGTGGCTGCGCTATTTGGACAAGCGAGAAGCCCTGAAGATTCTTACTGAGGTTCATTCAGGACTATGCGGTGCACATCAATCGGGTCTAAAAATGAAATTGAAAATTAAAAGACTTGAATACTACTGGCCTACAATGATTGACGATTGCATGAATACTGCAAAGCACTGTCATCAATGTCAGGTCCATGGTGTGGTTTTACATCAGCCACCTAAATGCCGCCTGTTACACCCTACGATAGCCTCGTGGCCCTTCGAGAGTTGGGGCACATATCATTGGGCCGATTGACCCTCTCTCTATGAGAGGTCATCGTTTCATATTAGCAGCGACTGATTACTTTTCGAAGTGGGCGGAAGCAATTCCCCTACGTAACGTAACATCACACCATGTCTTAAAATTATTTTCGTGACCATATCGTATATCGATTCGCGTACCCCACAGAATCATATCCGATAATGGGTCCGCATTCAAGTCTATAAAAATCAACAGTTTTGTAAGACGCCATAATATTGATTGGAGATACTCGACGATCTATTACCCTCGGGGCAAATGGATTAGCCGAGGCCTTCAACAAAACCTTGGTGTAAATTATTAAAAGACCCTTGATGATAACAAACGACAGTGGGATGAGCGGTTGGTGGAAGATTTGTGGGATTATCGTACCACTTATAGAACCTCGACCCAATCCACCCCGTTTGCACTAGTGTATGGATCTGAGGCCATTCTACCCTTGGAAATACAAATCCCTTCGCTCAGAATTGCAGGTTAGAATCAAATCACAAATGAACAAAATGCAAAACTCGGTTGGAAGAACTCGAAGGCCTTGAAGAGCGACGTCTCCAAGCTAAAAAAAGTTTAGAGTTGTATAAATCCCATATGGTTCAAGTCCATGATAAGCTAGTGCGACCTAGGATCTTCCAAGCAGGAGACTTGGTGTTGGTCCATCGGAGGCCCATCTCAGCCCATCAAAAGTTGGGAGGAAAATTTGAACCCACTTGGGAAGGATCCTTCGTTATAGAGATTGTCTACGAAGGAGGCTCGTATCAGTTAGTAGATTGTAAAGGAAATCACCCGATGCTACCTGTCAATGGGTATTTCCTTAAGAAATACTATGCTTGATGTAGCTCATTTTATCAATTAATAAAATTTTCTTTTTTGATTCACAACCCAGTTCTTTCCTTTTTAAATTCTTTTACTTTCAACGCTTTTTTCCTTCTCCTTAGGGTCGGATCATTCCCTCCCTTAGGATCGCACCTTGCTAGTGGTGGAGTACGCCCTCTGTGGCACCACCCTGGCATTTTACTTGGGGATTAGTGGTGGAGTACGCCCTTCGTGGCACCATCCTAATTCACACTCGCTAGTGGTGGAGTACGCCCTTTGTGGCACCACCCTAGTTTGCCAGTTTTGATCCTCTGTGTGGAGCAAGTTTCCTCCCCACATGACCACTCGCTAGTGGTGGAGTACGCCCTTCGTGGCACCACCTTAGTTTTCCAATTTTAGTCCTCTGTAAGGAGCAAGTTTCCTCCCCACATGACCATTCGCTAGTGGTGGAGTACGCCCTCCGTGGCACCATCCTAGTTTGCCAGTTTCGGTCCTCTGTGTGGAGCAAGTGTTGAATAGTTGCTATTTGAATGCTTTACATTTATGCAACTTGTATAGTTTTAATGATTCCAAACATTATTGTTCAAATGTGTAGTTATCTCCTAACAATTTTAGAATATTTGTATTTGCTCTTGTGTGTACTAACATTTCAGGAAAATCAGACTCCAGACAACGAAAACTTCAGATCAAATTCAACATGAGATACTTTGTTAATTTGAAAACTTGCATTTTTTCTTTGAATTAAATTTGAAAGGGAGTGATTGTAATTGAGAGAATAAAAACATACCACACACATAAGGAGATCATAAAAATTTTATACTGATCATACGGGACGATATCCGATCGTACGAGACGATCATACAGTTATCTCCTATAAGAGCACATGGAACGAATAGGAACTTGCTCGAAATTTTTTTTTTCAAAGTCCTATTCGTCCAGGAAGAAATTAATTATCGTCCAGGACGATTGGTTCTCTGTAAAATTTTTGTCCAGACGAATTTACATTGTCGTCCGTGACGACTGGTCCTCTAGAAAAATTTCGTCCAGACGAAAATAAAAATTGTCCAGGACGATCAGGTCTCTGGAAAATTTTCGTCTAGACGAAAATAAATTATCGTCCATGGCGATTAGTTCTCTGGAAAATTTTCGTTCAGACGAAGTCAAGAATCGTCCAGGACGATTGGTCCTCTAGAAAAATTTCGTCCAGACGAACATATTTTTGTCCAAACGATTAACCAACTTAGAACAGTTTTAAGCAGTTTCTAGAATTGACCTTATAATAACTATTCGTACTGGGCGAACCTAAATTCGTACAGGACGATCAGCTGTACGAAGTCATTTCGTACACATATTCAAATAGGGTCATTTCAGATCGTTTAAGTAAAATCGTCATGGACGATCCCCGATCGTATAGGACAATCCACTGCGTACTGAATTGATAACTTGCAGTTTTTGGGTGGTTTTTCTTGTCTTTTATATAAATAGTCCAAATTAGACTGCCACCCAATCTTTTTTGTCATTTGATCTTCGTGCCTCTTGAGAGAATAGCCAAGGAGAGAGTGGAAGAGAGCATTCAAGGGAGGATTTCTACCATTGGAGCGAGAAGGCTTCACTTGGATTGTAAAGTTAAGAGTCTCTACTTGTGAATTGGGATTACTTCACTCTTTTCCTTTTTCCTTCTAGATTCTTGTGAGAAGATCAGTCAAGGAGATCTGGTTCTCTGCCGACACTTGGAGAGTGTGAACAGCCAAAGGGTTCTCTGCCTACACTTGGAGAGTGTGAACAGGACGAAGGGTTCTCTGCCTACACTTCGAGAGTGTGAACAGCCGTAGGGTTCTCTGCCCACACTAGGAGAGTTTAAAAGGACGATGGTTCTCTGCCAGCACTGGGGATTCTGTAAAAGGATGACAGTTCTCTGCCAGCATTAGGGATTGTGTAAAAGGACGACGGTTCTCTGCCACACCGGGTAGTGGTGAAAAGAGTGTGTTGTAAAGGCTTCTCCGCCTTGCTGTGGGTGCAAAATGAGAGTCACTATTGGTTTTAGTGCAATACTCAGAGGGTGCCTCTGAGGAGTAGATGTAGGTCTTGTTATAGACCGAACCACTTTAAATCTGGTGTCATTTGCTTTATTGTTTTTATGTTTCCACACTTTAAATTTTAGTTTTAATAACTCTGTGGTTGAAAAATATTTTTCTACAAACTTTAAAAGAAATTTTTATTTCGGTTCAACTTAATCTTCAAAGAGGGTTTAAAATTTTTAAATTAGCAATTCACCCCCCCTCTTGATAGCCTTGGGACATTCACTTAGGCTTAACAACCTAATTACTAACTCAACAAGTGGTATCAGAGCATCGTTTCAAAATCATAAGTTTGAACTACTTTTTGATTAACGTAGATGGCTACATTTGGAAACTGAAACACACCTGAGGGTTACTCTATCACTAGACATCCACTGTTTTACAATATTCCTTTTGATTTTTAGAAAACACGCATGTCTACTTTCTTACAGTCACTTGATTATCGCATGTGGATGCTAGTCCAGGAAGGTTACATAAAACCAACTAGATTTGTTGATGGAGTTAGGGTAGAAACACTCTATGTAGATTGGACTATTGAAGAACGTGACTTAGCACAATTAAATGCAAAATGTTTAAACAGTTTCTTTTGTGCTTTAAAATCTGAAGACTACATGCGAGTTTCCACACTTGTAAAAGCGGAAAGGACATATGTGATAGACTTTGTATAACTTATGAAGGGACAAATAAGGTTAAGCAATCAAGACTCAATATCTTGTTACATGACTATGAATTATTTCGCATGAAACCTAATGAATCTATTTCAGACATGTACACAAGATTCACTCAAATTGTCATTACTTTGCATGCACTTGGTAGGGAATTAACTAATGCTGAAATGGTCAATAAGATTCTTCGTTGTTTACCTACTGCTTATGATGCTAAAATTACCGCAATTACAGAGTCTAAAGATCTGAACATTTATTCCATTGATAATCTTCTTAGTTCACTCATTGCTTATGAACAAGGAGTAAGTCAAACAAAGATTAATGCAGGTGAACCACGAAAGGAAAAGAATATTACACTAAATGTGGAAGAGTCAGAAAGTGAACACTCACAACCTGAGGATGAAGATGATATTGCATTGATGACTAGACAATTCAGAAGCTTTTTAAAGAGGAAACAGAAGAGACGCCAGCAATGGAATAGAGGTAAGTATAACAAAAATGACAAGGTTTCTAATGAAGTGATTTGTTATGAATGTAGGAAACCAGGTCATATAAAGATTGAGTGTCCAAAACTCAAAGCCACTCCTAGCAAGGAGAAGGTAGAGGAGAAACCAATGATAAAGAAGGGCAAGAAGAAGTTTCAAAGAGCTTTTTGGGCGGACTCAGCTTCAGACTCATCTGAGACTGAAAAAGAAGAAGAAGTCACCAACCTTTGCTTGATGGAAGATAATGTTGAACAATCAGATCAAGAAGAGGAGTACTCTCACACAAGACCTCGTGAGAGTATATGGTACCTGGACAGCGGATGTTCAAAGCATATGACTGGAGATACTGCTCAATTCATAACGCTGGAAGCTATGAATGGAGGCAAGGTTACGCTTGGAGATAATACCACAAAGAAAGTGGTTGGATCAGGTATGATTGGAAATTTGAAAAACTTTTTCATAGACAATGTGTTATTAGTTGAAGGCTTAAAACATAATCTGTTAAGCAAAAGTCAGCTATGTGATAAGGGCTACAATGTAAAATTTTTACCTACTAGCTGCATAATAAGCCTAAATGGGAAAATTGTTTTAAATGGAAAAAGGGTAAACAATATCTACATGCTAGATTTAAATTGTATTCAATATCCTACTTCTTTTTGTTTGAAAACTATTTCTGATGAATCATGGCTTTTGCATAGGAGACTTTGTCATTCTAGTATGAAAAAACTTAGGAGAATTACCCAAAAGAATTTGGTGAGAGGTATATCTAAACTAGACTTTACTAAGGACCATCTATGTGATGCATATCAATTAGGAAAACAAGTGAGATCCTTTTTTAAGTCCAATAAAGATCTTAGGACCAGTAAACCTTTAAAAATTCTACACATGATTTTTTTTGGACCTGTAGGCACTGTAAGTCTAGGAGGGAAGGTATACGGATTTGTTATAGTGGATAATTTCTCAAGATTCACCTGGGTTAGATTTCTTTTTCATAAGAGTGAATCATTTGAGGAATTCAGAAATTTTTCAACTTGGATTCAAAGAAAACTAGGATGTGAAATAATTTATATACAAAGAGATCATGGAGGAGAATTTAAAAATGAAAGATTTGAAAATTTTTGTAAAGAAAAGGGGATTGATCACAATTTTTCTGCACCTAGAACCCCTCAACAAAATGGGGTAGTTGAAAGGAAAAACATAATATTAATAGAAGCCGCCTGAGCAATGTTAGCAGAATACTCACTTCCTAGATATTTTTGGGCTGAGGCGGTTAGCACTGCATGTTATGTTCTGAATAGGGTGAATGTGAGATCAAATTTGAATAAAACACCCTATGAGTTGCTAAAAGGTAGAACACCTAATTTGTCTCATTTGCATATATTTGGTTGCAACGTGTTCATACATAATAATGAAAAATCTGTCTTAGGAAAATTTGATCCAAAATCAGATGAAGGAATTTTTGTTGGATATTCAAGTGTTGGAAAATCTTATAGGGTATTCAACAAAAGAACTTTAGTCATTGAATAAACCACACATGTTATATTTGATGAAAGTGGAAATTTGGAAGAGCCAAATGTTGTTGAAGAAGAAATTGAAGAAATCTCCCAAAAGATTGATAGATTAAATTTAGAAGAAAATGTGGAAGAAAATTTGGAAAGAGAAAACCCTTTGCCTAGAGATTTGAGATTTTCTAAAAACCACCCAAAGGAATTGATTATAGGTGAACCAAGTGAGGGTGTTAGAACTAGGAATGGATTAAACAAGGAAGTCAATCATTCAGCCTTTATTTCAACTATTGAACCCACTAACATTGATCAAGCACTTTCTGATGAATTTTGGATATTGGCCATGCAAGAAGAGTTAAATCAATTTGTAAGAAATAAAGTTTGGGAATTAACTACAAGGCCAAAAGATCAAAGTGTTGTTAGAACCAAGTGAGTTTTCAAAAATAAAATGAATGACTCAGGAGTAGTCATTAGAAATAAGGCTAGATTAGTTGCTAAGGGGTATAATCAGATTGAAGGAATTAATTTTGAGGAGACTTTTGCCCCTGTAGCTAGACTTGAAACAATTATTATTTTACTTGCCTTTGCCTGTTTTAAAGGTTTTAAATTATTTCAAATGGATGTAAAAAGTGCCTTTTTGAATGGGGTTATTGAAGAAGATGTTTTTGTAGAACAACCTCCAGGTTTTGAAAATTCTAAATTTCTAAATCATGTTTTCAAGTTAAAAAACACATTATATGGATTGAAACAGGCACCTAGGGCTTGGTATGAGAGGTTGAGCTCCTTCCTACTTGAAAGATCTTTTGAAAAAGGAAGTGTGGATACAACTCTCTTTTTAAGAAAAATTGGAAATGATATACTTATTATTCAAATTTATGTGGATGTCATCATCTTTGGATATTCAAATAAAAATCTTTGTGATGATTTTTCTAAAACAATGAGTAGTGAATTTGAAATGAGTTTAATGAGAGATTTAAATTACTTTCTAAGATTTAGCATTAAGCAACTTGAGGAAGGTACATTTCTTACTCAAACTAAATATATTAAGGATATCCTCAAAATATATGAAATGGACAATGCTAAACCTGTTAGTACACCAATGAGTTCCTCAGTTCAGTTGGATAAGGACCTTAAGGGAAAATCTGTTGATCAAAAGAAATTTAGAGGGATAATTGGATATTTACTTTACTTGACTGAGAGCCGACCAGATATTATGTTCAGTGTTTGCTTATGTGCTAGATTTCAATCAGATCCAAAAGAATCACATTTGACAGCAGTGAAAAGGATTTTAAGATATTTACTAGGAACTATAAACTTAGGGATTTGGTATCCTAAGTTTAGCTCTTCATTTGAAGTTATTGGTTACTCAGATTCTGACTTTGCAGGCTGTAGAGTGGATAGAAAAAGCACTTCTGGAACATATCAATTTATTGGAAATTCATTAGTTTCATGGTCTAGTAGAAAACAAAATTCAGTGGCACTATCTACTACAGAAGCAGAATACATTGAATTAAGAAGTTGTGTGGCACAAGTACTTTGGTTAAAACAACAAGTAATAGATTTAGGATTAACTATAGGCACTATTCCAATTTATTATGACAATACTAGTGCTATTTGTATTTCCAAAAATCCTATTCAACATTCTAGAACCAAACACATTGATATAAGACATCATTTCATAAGGGATCATGTATCCAAGAGAGAAATTGAACTCACACATGTTTCAACTGAAAATCAACTTGCAGACATTTTTACAAAACCTTTAGCCTTTGATACCTTCAGTACTTTAAGAACAAGGCTTGGTGTTATTGATTTGAATGCCTAATCAAAATGTCTTTTGCAACATTGATATTTGTTTTGTCTTGTTTTTAATTTTGTAAAATTTTGTGTGTTTTGAATGAATTTGTTTTTAGGTCCATGGTTTTGTTTTATGATTTCTGTGTTTTTGAATGTTTAGTTTGATTTTCTTAAATAAAAAATCAAAAATTCAAAAATTGGATGAAATCGTCCGGGACGAATTTTGTTTCGTACTGGACGATGTGTGAAAGAACAGTTTGCGCGAATTTTTACTGTTTTGAGAGCAGTTTTTAATTAGATTGTCTGTACGATCTTACGATCGTCCAGGACAAAAATTTTTTTTCTCTCAAACGTCGGGACGATTGAATGCAGCGGTTGAGTGGATAAGACAGTTTTTAATATGGATTTCGTCTGTACGAATTTTTGGTTCATCCAGACGAACAGATGTCGGTTCATTGTAGGGGACGGTTTTCAAGAGACATTAAAACGAATTACTTTTTGATCGTCTGTACGAAAAATTTTGTCTGTACGATCGGTCAAGTGAAAAAGCCTGTACGAAGGGACGCATCGTAAGTTTTGTTGATTACGAAAAGCCGTTACATTTAGGACGAATTTGATCGTCTGAACGAAATATTTTCGTCCAGACGAATGATGATTTTTCGTCCAGGACGAACGTATCATTTTTCTTTAAATATTAAGGCTTTCTAACTTAACAATCACACTTCCAAACTTCACTTTCAATCCCTTTCTACTTCAAATCGACAATGGCCTCCTCAAGCAAGAGACAAAAGGTGGTTGTTAAGAAACCCAATAGGAATTCCTCAGAAAACTTCCTGTCTAAGGCGAATGAGGAATCCTTTCCTCGTTTTGCATCCACCAAAATAACTCCTCGCATTTTAATCCAAAGCGAGTTAAATTTTAAGGTAATGCACCTTTTTGCCTCAACCCAATTTCAATTCATACTTTCTCTCACCCACTTCTACAACAAGCAAACATATCATTATTTCCTAGCAAACATGAGTTTTAATTCAGACCACTCCTCCATAAGTTCTTATGTCTTCAAGCAAAAAGTTGAGATCACCAAGCACGACCTTGGTGCATTTTTGAACTTAAGAACTGAGGGATATAGAGCTCACAACCTAATGTCAGAAACCCCTTTCAAATGGTATCATGTCAATAGGGTAATTAGAGAAAATGGTCTTGACTATCATGTCGCTAGAGTCTCCGGTATGACCAAAAATGCCCGAATCATCCAGCATATCCTTCGATCTTCAATCATTCCTAAAGCTGGTGATAGGATTAATATTACCCCTCTCCTTTCTGTTCTAACCTTTTTGATTATAGAATGTCATCCTATTGACGAAATCCAACTTATCATAGATCATATCTATGGGCTTTCAGAAATAGGACATGCAGAACAGAAGAGAAAAAGGAACATCTCATTAGGGTACTTAGTCACATATATTTTGAAAAAGAAATACAACTTAGTGCATCCTGATGAAGAATACGAAGAGCTAGTATACTATAATGATGCTTCCTTCAGATTGCTTTTCAAGGAGGAAAAAGGAAAAGCACATGCCAGTGCTTCAGAAGAGGAAGAAGAAGAAGGAGAGCAAACATCTGCACCTCAGTCAGATTATCAGAATTTGATTGAAAGATTTGATAAATTAGAGACTCACGTTGATCAAAGGTTTGATCAATTTGATGCTCAACTTAAGCAGCAGCAACAAGACATTGGTAACATTAGAGATGAAGTACATGAAATTAATACCAATGTAATGTTGATGGCCTCCTACTTCAATCTTTTTGGTGGCATTCCTCCTCCTCCTCCTCCTCCTCCAGAACAGTAGAGATGTTTGTTGTGTCAGTTTTTATGTTTTGTGTTTGTTTTCATGTTTTTTTTTTGTTCAGTGTATTTTCTTATTTGTTTTTTAGATATTATGAAATATGTAATCCTTTCATTAATATCAATGGATGTTGTACTTGTTTCAAAATTGATTTGCTCTTTAGAATGTGGTTAATTTTTATGAATTTCATTAGTATTATTTAATCTTCATAGTGCTGAAATTAGATTGTAATTTGAGATTATTTATATTAGAAAATTTAGTCTTTCTAAATTTAAAAGTTGTTTATAACTTGTTGTAATTAGAACTTTTAAAATTCATGTCTATTCATTTAGACTACATAAAAGTTAATATTATTATTGCAATTTAGATGTTTTCTTATTTTGTATTTCTATGCTCAAGTGATATTTATGCACTTAGAAATATTTGAAATTTTAGATTATTGATTTTGGAAAGAATTGGTCTAAATTACTCTTGAAAATTGTATAAAAAGTATAAAAATCAAAAGGAATGCGCAAAGATTTGCATTGTGAAAAAGAGGCACAAAATTAGCCCAATGTCAAAAGATGCACAAAAATGTGCCCAAAAATTTGAAAAAGATGCGCAAAGCGCCACATGTAGTAATTCTCTTCTTTCCAAATTCTTTCAATCTCTTAATTCAAATTGATCTTATGTTCATTTATATTCCATTGAACTTTGAAATATAAATTTTTTTTACATCCCTCTTGTAATGATTTTCTATATTTGAATGTCTAAATTGAATCATATTTTTGAAAAATTCTTCTTACATACAATATTATATCACTTCTTAAATTTAATGAATTTCTATGATTGACCTAATGTTTTTAGTTTAAAATTGCATACCTTATGTCAATCACCATTTAGATTAAATTTTCAAATGAATTTCATATAATTACTTACATTTTTTGTCTATTTCTTCTTCACTTTTTATTGTTGTCAAAAAGGGGGAGAAATTATTGTGTTGGAATTATTGTGTTGGTATTGATTGATTTGTTTTATTTTAATTATTCTGTTTGCATTTTGCTTTTGTGATTGTTTGTGTTAAAAATTTTTAAAAAACAAAAATTTTGTTCTTTGCTTCAAAAGGCCTCCTTATTTTCATGTATTCATCAATTCAGGGGGAGTTTAGGAGATAGGAGATTTGTTGAAACCAAACAAACAATAATTATTTTGCCATCATAAAAAAGGGGGAGATTGTTGAATAGTTGCTATTTGAATGCTTTATATTTGTGCAACTTGTATAGTTTTGATGATTCCAAACATTATTGTTCAAATGTGTAGTTATCTCCTAACAATTTTAGAATATTTGTATTTGCTCTTGTGTGTACTAACATTTCAGGAAAATCAGACTCCAGACTATGAAAACTTCAGATCAAATTCAACATGAGATACTTTGTTAATTTGAAAACTTGCATTTTTTCTTTGAATTAAATTTGAAAGGGAGTGATTGTAATTGAGAGAATAAAAACATACCACACACATAAGGAGATCATAAAAATTTTATACTGATCGTACGGGACGATATCCGATCGTACGGGACGATCAGACATTTATCTCCTATAAGAGCACATGGAACGAATAGGAACTTGCTCGAATTTTTTTTTTAAGTCCTATTCGTCCATGATGAAATTAATTATCGTCCAGGATGATTGGTTCTCTATAAAATTTTCATCCAGACGAATTTACATTGTCGTCCGTGACGACTGGTCCTCTAGAAAAATTTCGTCCAGACGAAAATAAAAATCGTCCAGGACGATCAGGGCTCTGGAAAATTTTTGTCCAGACGAAAATAAATTATCGTCCATGGCGATTGGTCCTCTGGAAAATTTTCGTCCAGACGAAGTCAAGAATCATCCAGAACGATCGGTCCTCTGGAAAAATTTCGTCCAGACGAACATATTTTTGTCCAAATGATTAACCGACTTAGAACAGTTTTCAGCAGTTTCTAGAATCGACCTTGTAATAACTATTCGTACTGGACGAACCTAAATTCGTACAAGATGATTAGCTGTACGAAGTCATTTCGTACACATATTCAAATAGGATCATTTCAGATCGTTTAAGTAAAATCGTCCAGGACGATCCCCAATCGTACAGGACAATCCACTACGTACTGAATTGATAACTTGCAGTTTTTGGGTGGTTTTTCTTGTCTTTTATATAAATAGTCCAAATTAGACTGCCACCCAATCTTTTTTGTCATTTGATCTTCGTGCCTCTTGAGAGAATAGCCAAGGAGAGAGTGGAAGAGAGCATTCAAGGTAGGATTCTTACCATTGGAGCGAGAAGGCTTCACTTGGATTGCAAAGGTAAGAGTCTCTACTTGTGAATTGGGATTACTTCACTCTTTTCCTTTTTCCTTCTAGATTCTTGTGAGAAGATCAGTCAAGAAGATCCGGTTCTCTACCGACACTTGGAGAGTGTGAACAGCCGAAGGGTTCTCTGCCTACACTTGGAGAGTATGAACAGGACGAAGGGTTCTTTGCCTACACTTGGAGAGTGAACAGCCGTAGGGTTCTCTGCCCACACTAGGAGAGTGTAAAAGAACGACAGTTCTCTGCCAGCACTGGGGATTGTGTAAAAGAACGATGGTTCTCTGCCAGCACTAGGGATTATGTAAAAGGATGATGGTTCTCTGCCACACTGGGTAGTGGTGAAAAGCGTGTGTTGTAAAGGCTTATCCGCCTTGCTGTGAGTGCAAAAGGAGAGTCACTATTGGTTTTAGTGCAATACGCAGAGGGTGCCTCTGAGGAGTGGATGTAGGTCTAGTTATAGACCGAACCACTATAAATCTGGTGTCATTTACTTTATTATTTTTATGTTTCCGCACTTTAAATTTTAGTTTTAACAACTCTGTGGTTGAAAAATATTTTTCTACAAACTTTAAAAGAAATTTTTATTTCGGTTCAACTTAATCTTCAAAGAGGGTTTAAAATTTTTAAATTACCAATTCACCCCCCCTCTTGGTAGCCTTGGGACATTCACTTAGGCTTAACATCCTAATTACTAGACTCAACAGCAAGTTTCCTCCCCACATGACCATTCGCTAGTGGTAAAGTACGCCCTCCATGGCACCACCCTAGTTTACCAGTTTCGGTCCTCTGTGTGGAGCAAGTTTCCTCCCCACATGACCATTCGCTACTGATGGAGTAAGCCTTTTGTGGCACCATCCTAGTTTGCCAGTTAATTTTCCTATTTGAAGTAAGTCTTCTATCAGCATCCTATAGGCCTAAGGTTGGGTGATGCCCTTCCTTAGACCCAAGGCTAGGTATTCCCTACCTTGGTTTCCAGTTGATCTGTCCATTAGGAGTAAGTCTTCTATCAGCATTCTTATGGACCTAAGGTTGGGTGATGCCCTTCCTTAGACCCAAAGCTAGGTATTCCTTACTTTGGTTTCCAGTTAATTTGCCTATTTGGAGTAAGTCTTCTATCAACATCCTATAGGCCTAAGGTTGGGTGATGCCCTTCCTTAGACCCAAGGCTAGGTATTCCCTACCTTGGTTTTCAGTTGATCTGTCCATTAGGAGTAAGTCTTCTATCAGCATCCTATGGACCTAAGGTTGGGTGATGCCCTTCCTTAGACCCAAAGCTAGGTATTCCCTACTTTGGTTTCCAGTTAATCTGCCTATCTGGAGTAAGTCTTCTATCAGCATCCTATAGGCCTAAGGTTGGGTGATGCCCTTCCTTAGACCCAAGGCTAGGTATTCCCTACCTTGATTTCTCCAGTTCCCTTGTCTAATAGGTGTAAGCCTTTTATTAGCATCCTGTAGACCTAAGGTTGGGAGATCCCCTCCCTTACACTCTTAATATTCTACTTCTATTTGGTCAACGGCAATGTGTGTAGCAGAAGTTCCTTCTACCACACACATTGGGGGTCCATTTGTTGACCTCATTTTTGATATGAGGTCACTAAGGCCCTTCCAAACTCCAGATTAATTCTAGATCCTAGGATCCACTCTAGACCTTAAGATCCTTTCCTAGAGCCAGACCTTAGGATCCACTCTAGACCTTAAGATCCTTTCCTAGAGCTAGACCTTAGGGCCTACTCTAGAGCTTAGGATTCTCTTATATCTCAAATTCTAGAGCCCCTCTAGATCCTAGATCTTAGATCCCATCTAGATCTTAGGACCAATCTAAACTCAAATCCATCACTACCTTTGATCATCTCCAACCTCAAATCAATCTCTACCTTTGATAAACTCCAACTTCAAATCAATCCCTACCCTTGATTGATTCAAATCTTAAACTTCATTCAGTTCAAATCCAAATTAATTCAAGCTTCAAAGATACCCAAACTTTGATCAAATCAATTTGACAATCCAAACTTCAACTTAGACTTTGATCCCACCTTTAATCTAGCTTTGACCCTATCCATTCATTAACAATCACCACATGATTGTAAATGATTTGGATACTCCAACATTAATCATTCAAACTTAAAATCCATTCCAAATCCAGACTCAAATCCAAAGTCTTAAGGCCCTGTCCTAGAGACCTTTTTTAAAGATTTTTCAAACATTTCAAAACCCAGTCAAATGGCCTCTGATTCAAGGTTTATCACCTACAAAGTGATAAGACATGTCCCTAGAGGTTACCCTCCAATTTTGAGCCCATTCTGAGGTCTCTAACTCCAGAATCTGAATTAAAATCCAAAGGCTGTAAAACCTTCAAATATTTACAGCCTATGCCATTGGACCTAACACCTTGAAGATCTTGATCTTGGAGTCCTTATCAAAACCTCCAATCACTGCCAGACTCTTGATTATAATCCATTGAGCAGCAAACTGCATTTTTCAGACCCATTTTTGACCCTAGTTGGCCAATGGGTAAAAATTGACCAAAATACACCTATGGGATTTCAAATGCCCATTTCAACTCAAATCAATTCCAAATTCTTTGAAACCACTTTCAACAAGTTTCAAACATTGAACCCAACTTGTTGAGCCCAAACCAAGACCTTGGGTCAACCTGGTTGACCAAGTCAACCAAGTTTGACCCATTAACCCATCCACCTCTTCTCTTTCAAATCTTTGAATCAAGTCCATTCCAAGTCTTTTTGAATGCAAGGGATGACCCCTTGGGTACCCAAGAGACCTCTCTTGGAGAACCAAGCCTTGGGCTCACTTGGGTTAGCCATATGGCTTGACCCAAGTGACCAAAGAGAGGCCTCCCTTGATCCATCTCTTAACCTTAATCAAATTGAATCCAAATCAAGGTATCATTGGGTTCCCATTGACCCAATACACCTTCTTTGACCAGCCCAACCCTTGGGCTCACTTGGGTCAAGAGTTAGGCTAACTCAAAGTGCCCAAGATCACTTGGGATTGAGCCAACTCTCAACCTAAGCCCAATTGAACTTGATCAACACCTCCCACAGGTGGCCTTAGGTCCAACACATCTCCTCTAGCTAGCCCATGCCTTGAGTTAACCTGGGTCAGGTTTTAGGCTAACCCAAAGTAGCCAAAAATACTTGGACCCGAGCCATTTTCCAACTCAGATCAAATTGGACCCAATTGCCACTTGCATTGGGTCCACCAGACCCAGACCCACTTCCCACTCCAAGCCCAGGGTCTGGCCTGACCTGGGTTGAGCCCAAATCGACCTGAACCGAGTAGATTTGGATAAACCTGAGCCATCTTTTAACCCAGACCAAATTGGATCTAATTGCCACTTGCATTAGGTGCACCAGACCCAGACATATCTCTCATACCAAACCCAAGGTCTGACCTGACCTGGATTGAGCTCAATTTGACTCGAACCGAGCAGGTTTGGGTACAACCCAGCCACCAGTTCAATCCAGACATTCCCAGGCCAAATTGACATTCCCCTTTAGCTCTAGCATGTCCCCATCGGTCTCACCCAGTCAACCCTGAAAGTTCGCTAGGATGTTAAGCCCTATGAACTTAGTCCCAAAGCTAATTAAAAGAGAAGTGAATCGGTAGCAACGAAATCTAGATTCACCACAATGAAAAAAATAACGATGCGGAAATTAAAATGCGAAAGCAATAATAAGAAAAGAACACACCGGATTTATAGTGGTTCGGTCAAACCTTGACCTACGTCCACTCCTTGGAGGCACCCTCCAAGTATTGCACTAACACAAGTGTCTCTCCTTTAGCCCCCACAGCTAGGCGGAGAATGTTGAGTCCAGTAATTAGGTTATTAAGCCTAAGTAAATGTCTCACGGCTACTAAGAGGGGGGTGAATTGGTAGTTTAAAAATTTTAAACCCTCTTTTGAAAATTAAGTTGAACCGAAATAAAAATTTCTTTTAAAGTTTGTAGAAAAATATTTTTCAACCACATAGTTGTTAAAACTGAAATTTAAAGTGCGGAAACGTAAAAACAATAAAGTAAATGACACCAGATTTATAGTGGTTCAGTCTATAACCAGACCTACATCCACTCCTCAGAGGCACCCTCTGAGTATTGCACTAAAACCAATAGTGACTCTCCTTTAGCACCCACAGCAAGGCGGAGAAGCCTTTACAACACACTCTTTTCACCACTACCCGGCGCGGCAGAGAACCGTCGTCCTTTTACCCAATCCCCAGTGCTGGCAGAGAACCGTCGTCCTTTTACACTCTCCTAGTGTGGGCAGAGAACCCTACGGCTGTTCACACTCTCCAAGTGTAGGCAGAGAACCTATCGGCTGTTCACACTCTTCAAGTGTCGGCAGAGAATCGGATCTCCTTGACTGATCTTCTCACAAGAATCTAGAAGGAAGAAGGTAAAGAGTGAAGTAATCCAAATTGACAAGTAGAGACTCTTACCTTTGAAATCCAAGTGAAGCCTTCTCGTTCCAGTGGTAGGAATCTTCCTTTGAATGCTCTCTTCCACTCTCTCCTTGGCTATTCTCTCAAGAGGCACGAAGATCAAATGACAAAAAGATTGGGTGGCAGTCTAATTTGGACCTTTTATATAAAAGACAAGAAAAACCGCCCAAAAACTGCAAGTTTTCAATTCTGTACGCAGTGGATCGTCCCGTACGATCATGGATCGTCCTGGACGATTTTACTTAAACGATCTGAAATGACCCTATTTGAATATGTGTACGAAATGTCTTCGTACAGATGATCGTCCTATACGAACCCAGTTTGTCCCGTACGAACGATTATTACAAGGTCGGTTCTAGAAACTGCTGAAAACTGTTCTAAGTCGGTTAATCGTTTGGACGAGAATATTTTTGTCTGGACGAAAATTTTCCAGAGACCCGATCATCCGAGACGATTATTTACTTCGTCTGGACGAAAATATTTCAAAGGACCAATCGTTACGGACGATAATTTATTTTCGTTTGGACGAAAATTTTCTAGAGACCCGATCATCCTGGACGATATTTAATTTCGTCTATACGAAAATTTCCAGAGGACCAGTCGCCATGTACGATAATAAAATTCATCTGGATGAAAATTTTCCAGAGAACCAATCGTCTGGTACGATAATTAATTTCGTCCTGGACGAATAGGACTTAGAAAAAATTTTTGAGCAAGTTCCTATTCGTTCCATGTGCCCTTTAGGAGATAACTGTCCGATCGTCCCGTACGATAAGATATCGTCCAGTACGATCAGTATAAAATTTTATGATCTCCTTATGTGTGTGTGTGTATATTTTTTTTATTCACTCAATTACAATCACTCCCTTTCAAAATTAATTCAAAGAAAAAATGCAAACTTCAAATTAACAAAGTATCTCATGTTGAATTTGATTTGAAGTTATCGTAGCTTGGAGTCTGATTTTCCTGAAATGTTAGTACACACAAGAGAAAATACAAATCTTCTAAAATTGTTAGGAGATAACTACACATTTAAACAATAATGTTGAAATCATCAAAACTATTCAAGTTGCAAGAAATGTAAAGGCATTCAAATAGCAACTATTCTAACAATCTCCCCCTTTTTGATGATGGCAAAACAATTATTATTTGTATGGTTTCAAGTTAAACAAATCTCCTATCTCCTAAACTCCCCCTGAAATGATGAGTACATTAAAATAAGGAGGCATAAAGAACAATATTTTTGTTTTTCAAAAATTTTAACACAAGCAATCACAAAGACAAATACAACTTGCAAACAGAATAATCAAAACAGAAAACACAATAATTTCTCCCCCTTTTTGACAGCAACAAAAAGTGAAGAAGAAATAGACAAGAAATGTAAGTAATTATATGAAATTCATTTTAAAATTTAATCTAAATGGTGATTGACATAGGGTATGCAATTTTAAACTAAAAATATTAGGTCAATCATAGAAATTCATAAAATTTAAGAAGTGATATAACATTGTAAGTAAGAAGAATTTATCAAAGAGATGATTCAATTTAGACATTCGACTATAGAAAATCATTACAAGAGAGATGTATAAAAATTCTATATTTCAAAGTTTAATAGAATTTAAATGAACATAAGATCAATTTGAATTAAGAGATTGAAAGAATTTGGAAAGAAGAGAATTATCACATGTGGCGCTTTGCGCATCTTTTTCAAAATTTTTGGGGCATATTTTTGTGCAATTTTTCTTTGTTGTGCTTATTTTGTGCCTCTTTTTCTCTTTGCAAATCTTTGCGAATTTCTTTTGATTTTTGTACTTTTTGTACAATTTTCAAGAGTAATTGAGACCAATTCTTTCCAAAATCAATAATCTAAAATTTCAGATATTTCTAAGTGCATAAATGTCACTTGATCATAGAAATACAAAATAAGAAAATATCTAAATTGCAATAGTAATATTAACTTTTATGTAGTCTAAATGAATAGACATGAATTTAAAAGTTCTAATTACAACAAGTTATAAACAACTTTTAAATTTAGAAAGACTAGATTTTCTAATATAGATAATTTCAAATTACAATATAATTTAAGCACTATGAAGATTAAATAATACAAATGAAATTCATAAACATTAACCACATTCCAAAAACAAATCAAATTTAAAAAACAGTACGACATCCATTGATATTAATGAACGGATTACGTAATATAAAAAAAAGAAAATACATTGAACTAAAAAAAAAACAAACACAAACACTTAACATTGAAACATACACAATAAAAACATAAAATACGAATACAACAAACACACAGAAAATCATCTCTACTGTTCTGGAGGTGGAGGAGGAATGCCGCCAAAAAGGTTGAAGTAGGAGGCCATCAACATTACATTGGTATTAATTTCATGTACTTCATTTCTAATATTACCAATGTCTTGTTGCTGCTGCGTAAGTTGAGGATCAAATTGATCAATCCTTTGATATATATTAGTCTCTAATCTATCAAATCTTTCAATCAGATTCTGATAATCTGATTGAGGAGCAGAAGCTTGCACTCCTTCTTCTTCCTCCTCTTCTGAAGCACTGGCATGTGCTTTTCCTTTTTCCTCCTTGAAGAGCAATCTGAATGAAGCATCATTATAGTAAACTGGCTCTTCGTATTCTTCATCAGGATGCACTAGGTTGTATTTATTTTCCAAAATGTAAGTAATTAAGTGTCCTAATGAAATATTCTTCTTCCTCTTCTGATCTGCATGTCCTATTTCTGAAAGCCCATAGATTTGATCTATGATGAGTTGGGCTTCGTCAATAGGATGTCCTTCCATAATTGAAAAGGTTAGAGAAGAAAGGAGAGGGGTAATATTAATTCTATCACCAGCTTTAGGAATGATTGAGGATCAAAGGATATGCTGGATGATTCGGGCATTTTTGGTCATACCGGAGACTCTAGCAACATGATTGTCAATACCATTTTCACTATTTACCCTATTGATATGATACCATTTGAAAGAGGTTTCTGATATTAGGGTGTGAGCTCTATATCCCTCAGTTCTTAAGTTCAAAAATGCACTAAGGTCGTGCTTGGTGATCTCAACTTTTTACTTAAAGACATAAGAACTAATGAAGGGGTGGTCATAATTAAAACTCATGTTCGCTAGGAAATAATGGTAGGTTTGCTTGTTGTAGAGGTGGACGAGAGAAAGAATGAAATGAAATTGGGTTGAGGCAAAGAGGTGCATTACCCGAAAATTTAACTCAGTTTGAATTAGAATGCGAGAGGGAGTGATTTTGGCGGATGCAAAACGAGGAAAAGATTCCTCATTCGCCTTAGAAAGAAAGTTGTCTGGGGCATTCCTATTTGGTTTCTTCACCAACACCTTTTGTCTCTTGCTTGAGGAGGCCATTGTCAATTTGAAGTAGAAAGGGATTGAAAATGAAGTTTGGAAGTGTGATTATTAAGTTAGAAAGCCTTCATATTTAAAGAAAAATGATACGTTCGTCCTGGACAAAAATATTTGTCCTGGACGAAAATCATCGTTCGTCTGGACAAAATAATTTCGTACAGACGATCCAATTCGTCCAAAATGTAACGGCTTTTCATAATCAACACAACTTACGATGCGTCCCTTCGTACAGGCTTTTTGACTTGACCGATCGTACAGACGAAAAAGTTTTGTACAGACGATCAAAAAATAAATCGTTTTAATGTCTCTTGAAAACCGTCCCCTACAATGAACCGACACCTGTTCGTCTGGACGAACGAAAAATTCGTACAGACGAAGTCCATATTAAAAATTGTCTTATCCACTCAACCGCTCCATTCAATCGTCCCGACGTTTGAGAGAAAAAAAATTTTCAACCTGGACGATCGTCCGATCGTACAGACGATCTAATTAAAAACTGCTCTCAAAACGGTTAAAATTCGAGCAAACTGTTCTTTCACATATCGTCCCGTACGAAACCATATTCGTCCCGGACGATTTCCTCCAAAATTTTTAATTTTGATTTTTTTAAATTAAGAAAAACAAACTAAACATTAAAAAACACAGAAAACATAAAACAAAAATATTGACCCAAAAATAATTCATTCAAAACACACTTAATTTCACAAAATCAAAAACAAAACAAAACAAATATCAATGTTGCAAAGACATTTTGTTTAGGCATTCAAATCAATAACACCAAGCCTTGTTCTTAAAGTACTGAAAGTATCAAAGGCTAAAGGTTTTGTAAAAATGTCTGCAAGTTGATTTTCAGTTGAAACATGTATGAGCTCAATTTCTCCATTGGATACATGATCCCTTATAAACTGATGCCTTATATCAATGTGTTTGGTTCTAGAATGTTAAATAGGATTTTTGGAAATGCAAATAGCACTAGTATTGTCACAATAAATTGGAATAGTGCCTATAGTTAATCCTAAATCAATCAACTGTTGTTTTAACCAAAGTAATTGTGCCACACAACTTCCTAATGCAATATATTCTGCTTCTGCAGTAGATAATGCCACTGAATTTTGTTTTCTACTAGACCATGAAACTAATGAATTTCCAATGAATTGACATGTTCTAGAAGTGCTTTTTCTATCCACTCTACATCCTGCAAAGTCAGAATCTGAGTAACCAATAATTTCAAATGAAGAGCTAAACTTAGGATACCAAATCCCTAAGTTTTGAGTTCCTAGTAGATATCTTAAAATCCTTTTCACTGCTGTCAAATGTGATTCTTTTGGATCTGATTGAAATCTAGCACATAAGCAAACACTGAACATAATATCTGGTCGGCTAGCAGTCAAGTAAAGTAAAGATCCAATTATCCCTCTAAATTTCTTTTGATCAACAGATTTTCCCATAAGGTCCTTATCTAACTGAACTGAAGAACTCATTGGTGTACTAACAGGTTTAGCATTGCCCATTTCATATTTTTTGAGGATGTCCTTAATATATTTAGTTTGACTAAGAAAAGTACCTTCCTCAAGTTGCTTAATGCTAAATCCTAGAAAGTAATTTAAATCTCCCATTAGACTCATTTCAAATTCACTACTCATTATTTTAGAAAATTCATCACAAAGATGTTTATTTGAAGATCCAAAGATGATGTCATCCACATAAATTTGAACAATAAGTATATCCTTTCCAATTTTCCTTAAAAAGAGAGTTGTATCCACACTTCCTTTTTCAAAAGATCTTTCAAGTAGGAAGGTGCTCAACCTGTCATACCAAGCCCTAGGTGCCTGTTTCAATCCATATAATGCCTTTTTTAATTTGAAAACATGATTTGGAAATTTAGAATTTTCAAAACCTGGAGGTTGTTCTACAAAAATATCTTCCTCAATTACCCCATTTAAAAAGGCACTTTTAACATTCATTTGAAATAATTTAAAACCTTTAAAACAGGCAAAGGCTAGTAAAACCCTAATTGCTTCAAGTCTAGCTACAGGGGCAGAAGTTTCCTCAAAATCAATTCCTTCAATTTGATTATACCCCTTAGCTACTAATCTAGCCTTATTTCTAATGACTACTCTTGAGTCATTCATTTTATTTTTGAACACCCACTTGGTTCCAACAACACTTTGATCTTTTGGCCTTGTAGTTAATTCCCAAACTTTATTTCTTACAAATTGATTTAACTCTTCTTGCATGGCCAATATCCAAAATTCATCAAAAAGTGCTTGATCAATGTTAGTGGGTTCAATAGTTGAAATAAAGGCTGAATGATTGACTTCCTTGTTTAATCCACGCCTAGTTCTAACACCCTCACTTGGTTCACCTATAAATAATTCCTTTGGGTGGTTTTTAGAAAATCTCAAATCTCTAGGCAAAGGGTTTTCTCTTTCCAAATTTTCTTCTACATTTTCTTCCAAATTTAATCTATCAATCTTTTGGGAGTTTTCTTCAATTTCTTCTTCAACAACATTTGGCTCTTTCATGTTTCCACTTTCATCAAATACAACATGTGTGGTTTCTTCAATAACTAAAGTTCTTTTGTTGAATACCCTATAAGATTTTCCAACACTTGAATATCCAACAAAGATTCATTCATCTGATTTTGGGTCAAATTTTTCTAAGGCAGATTTTCCATTATTATGTATGAACACTTTGCAACCAAATACATGCAAATGAGACAAATTTGGTGTTCTACGTTTTAGCAACTCATAGGGTGTTTTATTCAAATTTGATCTCACATTCACCCTATTCAGAACATAGCATGCAGTGCTAACCGCCTCAGCCCAAAAATATCTAGGAAGCGAGTATTCTGCTAACATTGCTCGGGCGGCTTCTATTAATGTTCTGTTCTTTCTTTCAACTACCCCATTTTGTTGAGGAGTTCTAGGTGCAAAAAAATTGTGATCAATCCCCTTTTCTTTACAGAAATTTTCAAATCTTTCATTTTCAAATTCTCCTCCATGATCTCTTTGTATAGAAATTATTTCACATCCTAGTTTTCTTTGTATCCAAGTTGAAAAATTTCTGAATTCCTCAAATGATTCACTCTTATGAAAAAGAAATTTAACCCAGGTGAATCTTGAAAAATCATCTACTATAACAAATCCATATACCTTCCCTCCTAGACTTATAGTGCCTACAGGTCCAAAAAGATCCATGTGTAGAATTTCTAAAGGTTTACTGGTCCTAAGATCTTTATTGGACTTAAAAGAGGATCTCACTTGTTTTCCTAATTGACATGCATCACAAAGATGGTCCTTGGTAAAGTCTAGTTTAGGTATACCTCTCACCAAATTCTTTTGGGTAATTCTTCTAAGATTTTTCATACTAGAATGACAAAGTCTCCTATGCCAAAGCCATGATTCATTAGAAACAGTTTTCAAACAAAAAGCAGTAGGAGATTGAATACAATTTAAATCTAGCATGTAGACATTGTTTACCCTTTTTCCATTTAAAATAATTTTCCCATTTAGGCTAATTATGCAGCTAGTAGGTAAAAATTTTACATTATAGCACTTATCACATAGCTGACTTATGCTAAGTAAATTATGTTTTAAGCCTTCAACTAATAACACATTGTCTATAAAAAAGTTTTTCAAATTTCCAATCATACCTGATCCAACCACTTTCTTTGTGGTATTATCTTCAAGTGTAACCTTGCCTCCACTCCTGGCTTCCAGCGTTATGAATTGAGCAGTATCTCCAGTCATGTGCTTTGAACATCCGCTGTCCAGGTACCATATACTCTCACGAGGTCTTGTGTGAGAGTACTCCTACAAAATTCTCAAATGTTAGACCTGGGAACCTAAACAAGTTTGGGTTCACCTTTATGAAATTTATAATCAGATGCATATATGATATGTCTAGGTTTATGCATCTTAGTTCTCCTCACCAAATTAGTTTTCATCTTTAAAGTGCAGGTGTGAGATATATGTCCCATAAATCCACAATTTTTACATTTAACATTAGGAAAAATATTCCTATGTTTTCTTTCATATGATTGTCTTCTAAGGGATTTCATGAATTTAGGATAATATTTAGGATTTGTAAAATCTTCAAGTTTAGGGGGATTCCTATTATCCTCGAGAGCTCTTATTGTGAGTTTGTAAAATGAATTCATATCTTCCAAGATTCGATTGGTATAATTGATTCTATATGTCTTGCTCTCAGATTCATCCTTAAAATTCTTAAATTCTTTTTCAAGTTCAGCATAGGATGTTTTTAAATTCTCAAAATTTTTATTCAAGTCATCATATTCATTAAGTAGTTTCATGTGGTTGTTTTCTATTAAAGCATGATCTTTCCTAAGTATTTCGTGTTCCTTATTAAGTTCTTCCCATTCTAAAACTAAACTAGCATGCATCCTTTTTATTTTCCTATATGCATCATGCATGTGTTCAGAAACTTCAAACAATTCATCATAGGTTAAATCACATACCTCTTCTTGATCTGGTTGTTCAACATTATCTGCCATCAAGCAAAGGTTGGTGACTTCTTCTTCTTTTTCAATCTCAGATGAGTCTGAAGCTGAGTCCACCCAAAAAACCTTTTGAAACTTCTTCTTGCCCTACTTTACCATTGGTTTCTCCTCTACCTTCTCCTTGCTAGGAGTGGCTTTGAGTTTTGGACAATCAGTCTTTATATGACCTGGTTTCCTGCATTCATAAAAAATCACTTCATTAGAAACCTTGCCATTTCTGTTATACTTACCTCTATTCCATTGCTGACGTCTCTTCTGCTTCCTCTTTAAAAAGCTTCTGAATTGTCTAGTCATCAATGCAATATCGTCTTCATCCTCAGGTTGTGAGTGTTCACTTTCTGACTCTTCCATATTTAGTGCAATATTCTTGTCCTTTCTAGGTTCACCTGCATTAATCTTTCTTTGACTTACTCCTTGCTTATAAGCAATAAGTGAACCAAGAAGATTGTCAATGGAATAAATGTTCAGATCCTTAGACTCTGTAATTGCAGTAATTTTAGCATCGTATGCAGTAGGTAAACAACGAAGAATCTTATTAACCATTTCAGCATTAGTTAATTCCCTACCAAGTGCATGCAAAGAGGTGACAATTTGAGTGAATCTTGTGTACATTTCTGAAATAGATTCATTAGGTTTCATGCGAAATAATTCATAGTCATGTAACAAGATATTGAGTCTTGATTGCTTAACCTCATTTGTCCCTTCATAAGTTATACAAAGTCTATCCCATATGTCCTTTCCGCTTTTACAAGTGGAAACTCGCATGTAGTCTTTAGATTTTAAAGCACAAAAGAAACTATTTCGACATTTCGCATTTAATTGTGCTAAGTTACGTTCTTCAATAGTCCAATCTGCATAGGGTGTTTCTACCCTAACTCCTTCAACTAATCTAGTTGGTTTTGAGTAACCTTCCTGGACTAGCATCCACATGCGATAATCAAGTGACTGTAAGAAAGTAGACATGTGTGTTTTCCAAAAATCAAAAGGAATATTGTCAAACAGTGGAGGTCTAGTGATAGAGTAACCCTCAGGTGTGTTTCGGTTTCCAAAAGTAGCCATCTACGTTAATCAAAAAGTAGTTCAAACTTATGATTTTGAAACAATGCTCTGATACCACTTGTTGAGTCCAGTAATTAGGTTGTTAAGCCTAAGTAAATGTCCCACGGCTACCAAGAGGGGGGTGAATTGGTAGTTTAAAAATTTTAAACCCTCTTTTGAAAATTATGTTGAACCGAAATAAAAATTTCTTTTAAAGTTTGTAGAAAAATATTTTTCAACCATAGAGTTGTTAAAACTGAAATTTAAAGTGCGGAAACATAAAAACAATAAAGTAAATGACACCAGATTTATAGTGGTTCGGTCTATAACCAGACCTACATCCACTCCTCAGAGGCACCCTCTGAGTATTGCACTAAAACCAATAGTGACTCTCCTTTAGCACCCACAGCAAGGCGGAGAAGCCTTTACAATACACTCTTTTCACCACTACCCGGCGCGGCAGAGAACCGTCGTCCTTTTACACAATCCCCAGTGCTGGCAGTGAATCGTCATCCTTTTACACTCTCCTAGTGTGGGCAGAAAACCCTACAGCTGTTCACACTCTCCAAGTGTAGGCAGAGAACCTATCGGCTGTTCACACTCTTCAAGTGTCGGTAGAGAACCGGATCTCCTTGACTGATCTTCTCACAAGAATCTAGAAGGAAGAAGGTAAAGAGTGAAGTAATCCAAATTCACAAGTAGAGACTCTTACCTTTGAAATCCAAGTGAAGCCTTCTCGTTCCAGTGGTAGGAATCCTCCTTTGAATGCTCTCTTCCACTCTCTCCTTGGCTATTCTCTCACGAGGCACGAAGATCAAATGACAAAAAGATTGGGTGGCAGTCTAATTTGGACATTTTATATAAAAGACAAGAAAAACCGCCCAAAAACTGCAAGTTTTCAATTATGTACGCAGTGGATCGTCCCGTACGGTCATGGATTGTCCTGGACGATTTTACTTAAACGATCTGAAATGACCCTATTTGAATATGTGTACGAAATGTCTTCGTACAGATGATCGTCCTGTACGAACTCGGTTCGTCCCGTACGAACGGTTATTACAAGGTCGGTTCTAGAAACTGCTGAAAACTATTCTAAGTGGGTTAATCGTTTGGACGAGAATATTTTCGTCTGGACGAAAATTTTCCAGAGACCTGATCGTCCGGGACGATTATTTACTTCGTCTGGACGAAAATATTTCAGAGGACCAATCGCCATGGACAATAATTTATTTTCGTTTGGACGAAAAATTTTCCAGAGACCCGATCGTCCTGGACGATATTTAATTTTGTCTGTACGAAAATTTTCCAGAGGACCAGTCGCCATGTACGATAATAAAATTCGTCTGGGCGAAAATTTTCCAGAGAACCAATCGTCTGGTACGATAATTAATTTCGTCCTGGACGAATAGGACTTAGAAAAAAATTTTGGAGCAAGTTCCTATTCGTTCCATGTGCCCTTTAGGAGATAACTGTCCGATCGTCCCGTACGATAGGATATCGTCCAGTACGATCAGTATAAAATTTTATGATCTCCTTATGTGTGTGTGTATGTTTTTTTTATTCACTTAATTACAATCACTCCCTTTCAAAATTAATTCAAAGAAAAAATGCAAACTTCAAATTAACAAAGTATCTCATGTTGAATTTGATTTGAAGTTATCGTCGTAGCCTGGAGTCTGATTTTCCTGAAATGTTAGTACACACAAGAGCAAATATAAATCTTCTAAAATTGTTAGGAGATAACTACACATTTGAACAATAATGTTGAAATCATCAAAACTATTCAAGTTGCAAGAAATGTAAAGGCATTCAAATAGCAACTATTATAATAGAGAAGCCCTTATAAAATCACTTCCACCTCTCCCGGTGCGGCGGAGTTGCCGGGTCCTTTGACACCAAAGAGAATTCTTCTTTGGTGAACTTACCTCGAGACAAGCCTTGAATCCGATGGTACTAAGGTGCGAGTTCGCCGGAGCAACCGTGTGGAACCCCCTCCACACTCCCTTGAGTCCCCCCTCACAGGATCTTCTCTCTCTCTCAAACTCCACCCTTTCCTCTCTCCCTTTCAAGCTCTCTCTTCAAGTTTCCTCCACAAGAACAAAGCTACAATAGCTGCCAAAGACACTTACAAAGTGCCATGCCAAAGCTTAAATAGAAGCTCTCAAAACGAGCTCATTAATGCAAGTTGCCGACAATATCATCCAGGACGATAGGCATATCATCCTGGCCGATTAGTTCAAATTCAGCTCAATGACCTGGGATGATTTGGGATGATCAGAAGAAAATTTGTTACATCATCCTGGCCGATATCACGATCGTCCAGGCCGAATAGTTTAAAACCGATTTCAATCGTCCTGATCATCGCCCTGAATATAAGCTGTCTGATGTAGATCGTCCAGGTCATCATCCTGGCCGATCATGTGATCGTCCCGGACGATGTGATCGTATCAATCAACCATTAATACTTTCCAAAGATACCAGATCAATTTAGGCATGATTGAGTTAGATCGTCCTGGACGACAATAATATCGTCTCGGCCGATTTCCTAAAACAAAGAATTCTTAAACTGATTATGGCGGCTGATTCTTTCTGAATTGAGATTATCGTCCTGGCCGATAAAAGTATCGTCCAGGCCGATCAGTTGATGGCTGCCTTAATGAGGATGCCCTAATGAGGGTTTCTGATTTTGGACATATCGTCCAGGACGATATAAATATCGTTTAGGCCGATATTACCAAAAATAGAAATCTTATAGGGAACAACAGGATATCTTCTAAATTACAGTCCAACTGGTCCCACACCAAATACAACAGACTCAAGAAAGGAAAAAGATTACAAACTGACACAGACCTAGTCTACCCAATCTTAAGCTGGTTCCAGATTGCAGTCTGATCGTGGGAACCTGAAACGTTAGCACATAAGGCAATCGTAGACAAATAAGGAATGTTTGCTATCATCAAAATCATAAACCATAGATCTATGATTTTGATGATAACAAACATTCCTTATTTTTCTACGATTATCTTATGTGCTAACATTTCAGGTCCACACGATCAGACTGCAATCTGAAACCAGCTCAAGATTGGGTAGACTAGGTCTGTGTTAGTTTGTAATCTTTTTCCTTTCTTGAGTCTGTTGTATTTGGTATGGTATCTGATGATTTGTAACTTGGAAGATTTTCTGTTGTGCTCTAAAAGATTTCTATTTTTGGTAACATCGTCCGGGACGATATTTATATCGTCTTGGACGATCTGACAAAAGTAGAAATCCTAGTTAGGGCATCCTCATTAAAGCAGCCGTCTTTTTGCAAAACACATCATCCTGGACGATTTTATAACGGCCAGGACGATTGGCTAAATTCAGCAAGAATCTGCCGCCATATCTACTTAGGAAAATCTTATTTTTGGACATCGTCCAGGTGGATCGTCCTGGACTATAAAATATCATCCCGGACGATCAATAGCAATTTTTCCAAAATTTCTCAGGCAGTTTTGGAAAGCAATTAATGGGGATTTCGTCCGGGCCGATCGCAAGATCGTCCGGGACAATTATACATCGTCCAGCTTCATTTCAGGGCGATATTCAGGACGATTTTCCTCATATTTGAACTAATCAGCCAGGACGATTTGGCTATCGTCCTGGACGATAATGGCGGCAACTTGCATTAATGAGCTCATTTTGAGAGCTTCTTTTTAAGCTATGTCAAGGCACTTTGTAAGTGTCTTTGGCAGCCATTGTAGCTTCGTTCTTGTGGGGGAACTTTGAAGAGAGAGCTTGAAAGAGAGAGAGGAAAGGATGGAATTTGAGAGCATCGGACCAGGAGAAAGATAATGGTTAAGAGCCTTTCGTATTTTTTTTGTGTTGTGTTTTTGTGTTTTTTTTTCTTTGTGTCTTTTTGTTTCTAGGTTTTTCGTTTTGTGCTTTTTTTTTCATTCCTTTTGTCTCTGTAAAATTTTTCTCTCATCAACAAACACACTCACTTTTCTAAAAATGAAAAATTTACTTCCTAATTTTTCTTGAAATCTTTAGTAAAAGTTGTGATTGACTTATCTAAAAACAATCAAAGAAAGGAAACTCATGTTTTTGAATTTCAATCTCTGTTTCCTAAAAGTGGTTTTTTTTCTACTTTTGATTTAAAATCTTTTTCATCTTTTAAATTGGTTTTTGAAACTAAATTTTTTATCTCCCTATATTTTATGTATCGCATAGGAATCTATTGCAAGTTGCTGAATCTAATTCAAATTTTTATTAATGAAGAAATTCGCTTTATCAATAGTATGGGTTTACTTTTAGTATTTAAGATTTAATAAGGTAGCATAATTATAAAAACAAATTGGCCAATGATGCCAAAAATAAAAGATGCACAAAGCGCCAAATTGAAAAATATAGAATACACAAAGTGTATCAAAAGATACGCAGTGCGTCAACCAATTGTCAAGAGGCATAAAATGAGCCCACTAAATTTTAATGCTTACCATTCTTATACTTCTTAAAGCTTAAGAAAACCCTTGATTTTTTGATGCTTGAGTTTGAAAATCTTGATTCATGATTCAACAAATCGTGCATTAATCTTCTATTAGATAAATTTTTTGAAAGGAGTTTTGAAAAATTACTGTTTCTTTCTCTAATTTATTCCTTGATTTAGATATTGAATTAAAAAGTTTTTGAGCCTTTTTAAAGAACTTGAGTTTGGATTATCAATTCTTGATTTTCTAACCTTTACTGGGCTATGTGTTGTCAATCCAATTTTACTAAGTTTTTTGATTAAAACCCAGAGGTAACTTTCTCATTTTAAGAACATTTGTTTTTTCACTTGATCAGAGAATGTTTTTTGTTCGTTTTGTTTTTTGTTTGTGCCTCCTCTCTTTTTGATAATGTCAAAGGGGGAGAACGTTGTATCTTTTTTCTTTTCAAAAATTTTAAAATAACAAAAATATTTTCATCTCCCCTATTTTTTTAAAAGGATTTATTCTAGTGAGGGGGAGATTAGGAAGATTTACTTTTATGAAAATTCAAATTGAAATGTTTTGCCATCATAAAAAAAGAGGAGATTATTGAGGATCTATGATTTTGATGATAGCAAACATTCCTTATTTCTCTACGATTGCCTTATGTGCTAACGTTTCAGGTCTACACGATCAGACTGCAATCTGGAACCAGCTCAAGATTGGGTAGACTAGGTCTGTGTCAGTTTGTAATCTTTTTCCTTTCTTGAGTTTGTTGTATTTAGTGTGGTATCTGATGATTTGTAACTTGGAAGATTTTCTGTTGTGCCCTAAAAGATTTCTATTTTTGGTAACATCGTCCGGGATTATTTATATCGTCCTGGACGATCTGACAAAAGTAGAAATCCTAGTTAGGGCATCCTCATTAAAGCAGCCGTCTTTTTACAAAACACATCGTCCTGGACGATTTTGTATCGGCCAGGACGATCGGCTCAATTCAGCAAGAATCTGCCGCCATATCTACTCAGGAAAATCTTTTTTTTGAACATCGTCTCGGTGGATCGTCCTGGACTATAAAATATCGTCCCAGATGATCTAGAGCAGCTTTTCCAAAATTTCTCAGGCAGTTTTAGAAAGCAATTAATGGGGATGTCGTCCGGGCCGATCGCAAGATTGTCCGGGACGATTATACATCGTCCAGCTTCATTTCAGGGCGATATTCAGGACGATTTTCCTCATATTTGAACTAATCGGCCAGGACGATTTGGCTATCGTCCTGGACGATAATGGCGGCAACTTGTATTAATGAGCTCATTTTGAGAGCTTCTTTTTAATTTATGTCAAGGCACTTTTTAAGTGTCTTTGACAGCCATTGTAGCTTCGTTCTTATGGGGGAACTTTGAAGAGAGAGCTTGAAAGAGAGAGAGGAAAGGATGGAGTTTGAGAGAGGGAGAAGATCCTGTGAGGGGGGACTCAAGGGAGTGTGGAGGGGGTTCCACACGATTGCTCCGGTAAAATCGCACCTTAGAACCATCGGATTCAAGGCTTGTCTCGAGGTAAGTTCACCAAAGAAGAAGTCTCTTTGGTGTCAAAGGACCCGGCAACTCCGCCGCACTAGGAGAGGTGGAAGTGATTTTGTAAGGGCTTCTCCACTTAGCTGTGGGGGCTAAAGGAGAGACACTTATGTTAGTGCAATACTTGGAGGGTGCCTCCAAGGAGTGGACGTAGGTCAAGGTTTGACCGAACCACTATAAATCAGGTGTGTTCTTTCTTTATTACTTCCGCACTTTTAATTTCCGCATCGTTGTTTTTCTATGTGGAGATATTGGTTTTAGTTTTATCTTTGGTTTTAAAGTTTTCCAATTCACCTCTCTCTTTTAAATTAGCTTGGGCCAGTTCTATAGGGCTTAACATCCCTAACGAACTTTCAAGTGCCATCTGAGCACTTTCAAGTGGTATCAGAGCAGTTTTCATAAAATAAGTTTTTAAAAAGCTTTTGAATTTCAATCCATGGCTAATATTTCTAATCGTATTTTTGCGGAAGGATATTCAATCACTAGACCACCAATGTTTGAAAATATTACATTTGATTTTTGGAAAATTTGCATGTCTACTTTTTTGCAATCGATTGATCACCATCACGTATAGGATTTTAACTGGTTATTCATCACCATCACGTATTGTTAATTGAATTAAAACTGATATTCCTTTTAATCAATGGAATAGGGATGAACGAATGGATGCTCAATTAAATGCAAAGTCTTTAAATTATTTTTTCTGTGCTTTAAATTCTGATGATTTTATGTTAATATCCACGTGCATTACCGGTAAGGAAGTTTGGGATAAATTGCACACCATATACGAAGGCTCTAATGAAATCAAGCAATCAAAGTTGAATATTTTAATGCATGATTTTGAAATGTTTTCTATGAAACCTTTTGAAACGATTTTAGACATGTATACAAGGTTTATTCAAATTACTACATCATTGCATGCCTTAGGAAAAGTTTTTTCAAATTTTGAATAAGTTAACAAAATTCTTCGTTGTTTACTTGAAAAATTTGATGCTAAAGTTATTGCTATTTGTGAATCAAAAGATTTGAATGATTATTCTATTGATAATTTGATTGGCTCACTCATTGCCTACGAGCAAGGGTTGGGTCAAAGACTTTTGGATGTAGGTGAAACGATCGTTCTAAAAGCTGAAGATACGAAAAGAGGAAGCTTAGTTGGTGACGATAGTAATGAATTGTCAAGCAAATCACAAAGCTCACCAATGCATAAGAAAAAGTGGAAGAAAGGTAAAAGTGGTAAGGATGTCCATATTTCCTCTAACATTGTTTTCTTTCGATGTAGGAAACCTGGACATATGAAAAATGAGTGCCCTAATTTAAGAATTCTCCCTGCAAAAGAAAAGGGCAAGGCGAAGAAAAATTTAAACGGGAAAAATAATGAAAGACAAAAAATATCATGGGCAGATCTGGTCTCTGAAGCATTGGACCAGGAGAAAGATAATGGTTAAGAGCCTTTCGTATTTTTTTTGTGTTGTGTTTTTGTGTTTTTTTTTTTCTTTGTGTCTTTTTGTTTCTATGTTTTTCGTTTTGTGCTTTTTTTTTCATTCCTTTTGTCTCTGTAAAATTTTTCTCTCATCAACAAACACACTCACTTTTCTAAAAATGAAAAATTTACTTCCTAATTTTTCTTGAAATCTTTAGTAAAAGTTGTGATTAACTTATCTAAAAATAATCAAAGAAAGGAAACTCATGTTTTTGACTTTCAATCTCTGTTTCCTAAAAGTGGTTTTTTCTACTTTTGATTTAAAATCTTTTTTATCTTTTAAATTGGTTTTTGAAACTAAATTTTTTATCTCCCTATATTTTATGTATCGCATAGGAATCTATTGCAAGTTGCTGAATCTAATTCAAATTCTTCTTAATCAAGAAATTCGCTTTATCAATAGTATGGGTTTACTTTTAGTATTTAAGATTTCAGAAAGGTAGCATAATAATAAAAAAAATTGGCCAATGATGCCAAAAATAAAAGATGCACAAAGCGCCAAATTGAAAAATATAGAATACACAAAGTGTATCAAAAGATACGCAGTGCGTCAACCAATTGTCAAGAGGCATAAAATGAGCCCACTAAATTTTAATGCTTACCATTCTTATACTTCTTGAAGCTTAAGAAAACCCTTGATTTTTCGATGCTTGAGTTTGAAAATCTTGATTCATGATTCAACAAATCGTGCATTAATCTTCTATTAGATATATTTTATGAAAGGAGTTTTGAAAAATTATTGTTTCTTTCTCTAATTTATTCCTTGATTTAGATATTGAATTAAAAGGTTTTTGAGCCTTTTTAAAGAACTTGAGTTTGGATTATCAATTCTTGATTTTCTAACCTTTACTGGGCTATGTGTTGTCAATCCAATTCTACTAAGTTTTTTGATTAAAACCCAGAGGTAACTTTCTCATTTTAAGAACATTTGTTTTTTCACTTGATCAGGGAATTTTTTTTGTTCGTTTTGTTTTTTGTTTGTGCCTCCTCTCTTTTTGATAATGTCAAAGGGGGAGAACGTTGTATCTTTTTTCTTTTCAAAAATTTTAAAACAACAAAAATATTTTCATCTCCTCTATTTTTTTTAAAAGGATTTATTCTAGTGAGGGGGAGATTAGGAAGATTTACTTTTATGAAAATTCAAATTGAAATGTTTTGCCATCATTAAAAAAGAGGAGATTGTTGAGGATCTATGATTTTGATGATAGCAAACATTCCTTATTTCTCTACGATTGCCTTATGTGCTAACGTTTCAGGTCCACACGATCAGACTGCAATCTGGAACCAGCTCAAGATTGGGTAGACTAGGTCTGTGTCAGTTTGTAATCTTTTTCCTTTCTTGAGTCTGTTGTATTTGGTGTGGTATCTGATGATTTGTAACTTGAAAGATTTTCTGTTGTGCCCTAAAAGATTTCTATTTTTGGTAACATTGTCCGGGATGATATTTATATCGTCCTGGACGATCTGACAAAAGTAGAAATCCTAGTTAGGGCATCCTCATTAAAGCGGCCGTCTTTTTGCAAAACACCTCGTCCTGGATGATTTTGTATCGGCCAGGACGATCGGCTCAATTCAGCAAGAATCTGCCGCCATATCTACTTAGGAAAATCTTTTTTTTGGACATCGTCTCGGTGGATCGTCCTGGACTATAAAATATCGTTCTGGATGATCCAGAGCAGCTTTTCCAAAATTTCTCAGGCAGTTTTAGAAAGCAATTAATGGGGATGTCGTCCAGGCCGATCGCAAGATCGTCCGGGACGATTATACATCGTCCAGCTTCATTTCAGGGCGATATTCAAGATGCTTTTCCTCATATTTGAACTAATCGGCCAGGACGATTTGGTTATCGTCCTGGACGATAATGGCGGCAACTTGCATTAATGAGCTCGTTTTGAGAGCTTCTTTTTAAGCTATGGCAAGGCACTTTATAAGTGTCTTTGGCATCCATTGTAGCTTCGTTCTTTTGGGGGAAACTTGAAGAGAGAGCTTGAAAGGGAGAGAGGAAAGGGTGGAGTTTGAGAGAGGGAGAAGATCCTATGAGGGGGGACTCAAGGGAGTGTGGAGGGGGTTCGACATGGTTTCTCCGGCGAACTCGCACCTTAGTACCATCGGATTCAAGGCTTGTCTCGAGGTAAGTTCACCAAAGAAGAAGTCTCTTTGGTGTCAAAGGACCCGGCAACTCCGCCGCACCGGGAGAGGTGGAAGTGATTTTGTAAGGGCTTCTCCACCTAGCTGTGGGGGCTAAAGGAGAGACACTTGTGTTAGTGCAATACGTGGAGGGTGCCTCCAAGGAGTGGACGTAGGTCAAGGTTTGACCGAACCACCATAAATCCGGTGTGTTCTTTCTTTATTACTTCCGCACTTTTAATTTCCGCATCGTTATTTTTCTATGTGGTGATTTTGATTTTAGTTTTATCTTTGGTTTTAAAGTTTTCCAATTCACCTCTCTCTTTTAAATTAGCTTGGGCCAGTTTTATAGGGCATAACATCCCTAACAAACTTTCAAGTGCCATCTGAGCACTTTCACAGCATGCATTGCATTAGATATAAATTAAAAGAGTCAAAATTTTAATTACATAAGTTTTAGCATTTTAGCACCCAACATAAGTCGAAGGGGCTAATTAGGGAAATTTCTAGACGTCGGCCCCAATTCTCCAAAACCTTAAGTACAACGTCCCTACCACTCTTTCATAAAAGACCGGACTCATCTCTTTTAAATCAATTAGGTGGTTAGCTAGCTCCCCAATCTAGGCCGAGGTAAGTCCAGGTTCTACACTGCATTGGTTAGGATTGGACGACTGTGGTCCAGTGTCCAAAATAGATTTAGGATCCGGGGCAGATCTTTGATTATAAGACCCCAAATTTCGGGAATATAGTCCCAAATTTCTAATAAGATATTCAATTTCAATTAAAATCTCCTTTCAATCCTAAAATGTAAAGCCCAACACTTAGATTAAGTTGGGATACTTCCGAATGGTTCTAGAATCTCAACGTGTCCCCTACTTCTCTTCATTCGATTCTATTAATAAATGTTCAATCTTGATCCATTCCCTTTTGATTTTCCAAAAGATTCTATTCGATTTTTTTTGATATCACTCCTAGAAAATCTAGTAAAATTTCATTCTTATTTTAATTGAGAGTTTTCGTAGGGGACTCTGTCTCCCTACGATGTAATAAACTACGGGGGCTTGCGCTCGTAGGAGATTTGGAACCACACACACCTGATTTCAAAATTAATCTTTTTAAAATCTTCTTAGATTTCTTTGGGAAATGTTAAAGAATGATTGTCATTATCATATTAGAAGAATTATCATTG
Source organism: Dendrobium huoshanense (assembly GCA_016618105.1). NCBI lineage: Eukaryota > Viridiplantae > Streptophyta > Magnoliopsida > Asparagales > Orchidaceae > Dendrobium > Dendrobium huoshanense. The sequence continues at coordinate 12,666,552 of CM028354.1, forward strand.
AAAGGTGTTATTTCCCTTTGGGGAGATACATCCTTCTTTGATAAGGCTTTGGATATGAATTTGACAATCATACTCCTTAAATACCATAACTGGATTATTTAGTTGAACTCTACCTTGTCCCCTCGGGGCCGTGTGGAGTTCTCTTTAGAATCTAGTCATGATATTCAAGATGAATTTCATGATTCTAAGTCTGAACACCATTATGGAATTTTATTTTCATCCTCCGGAATGATATACTTTTCCAAACGAGTTGATTCGACTTCTAGAATTAGAATTAAATCTCAATTTTAAAATTCCCAAAGAAAACTAATATTTTTCAAAACATGTTTTTCAAAATTCCACCAACACTCTTATGAGATAATAATTCGACCCAAGTGAATCATAGAAAATCCTCAACAATTACATACCCAAAAACTTTATCTCCTAAACTTATAGTGCTAACCTGTCAAAATAGATCCATATGTATAACTTTTAGTTGTTTGCAAGTTCTAAGATCTTTAGTTGAATAAAAGGATGACTTCACCTATTTTTCTAATTAAAATGTATCACATAGGTGATCCTTAGTGAAGTCTAATTTGGTTATCCCTATAACCAACTCTTTTTGGGTAATCTTCCTTTAATTTTTCATGCTTGCATGATAAAATCTTTTATGCCATAACCATGATTCATCAGTGATTTTTTGAGATAAAAAGTATTTAAAGATTTAATAAAGTTTAAATTAAGCATGTATATGTTATTTACCCTATTTTGATGCAACACATCAATTCCATTTTGGCTTATAATGCAACTTGTAGGAAAAACATTTAACATTATAACCTTTATCACAAAGCTAACTAATTATTAACAAGTTCTGTTTTAAGCCTTCAACCAATAATACATTCTCAATATAGAAATTATTTTTGTTAACAATCATACATGTACTTAACACTTTCTTAGTGGTATTATCTCTCAGTGTCACTTTGCCTCCGTTCTTGGCTTCCAACAGTATGAATTGAGTTGTATCTTCAGTCATATGCTTCAAACATCCGCTGTCCAGGTACCAAATGCTCTCATGAGGGCTTATATGAGAGTGTTTTTATAAAATGATCAAACATTAGACTTGAGAACCCAAACAAGTTTGGGTTCACCTTTTAGCAATAATAATCTAGAAGCATATTTGATATGCTGTGATTTATGCATCTTTGGTCTTCATACTAATTGTATTCTATTATAAATTATGCAAGTGTGGGAGATATGCCAAATCATTCCACATGAAAATTATTTCACACCATGTAAAGGATTTATCAATCTATTTGAGTTATAATATCTTTTTCTAGATTTTAAAATTGTACACTTCTGGTTAGGATTATAAATTTTTTTAAGTGTAAGAAGTGTCTTACCTACCTTAATATCATTCAGTTTTTCTACAAGATATGAGTTTGCACTTTTTAAAATTAAATTATCAACTTTCAAATCATATTTTTTATATGATTTAACCATAATGTTATAATGGACAATTTTTGGATCATCCCAGATGATGTGATCAAAATAGAAAACACTAATCAAACAGATAGAAATTTTTCCCCCAAGTATGTGTGTCTAATGTTACTTAGCATTAGGACCTATAATGTTATAATGGACTCAAGAAAAGATAAAAGATACTTATCATATATTACGAACTGACTCAGTCATAATCTACCTAATCTTGAACTAGTTTGATTTGCAGTTTGATCTTATGGACCTGAAACATTAGTAGGCAAGACAGTCATAGAAAAATAAAATTGTTTGCTATCATCAAAATTATATTTCTGAAACTATATTTTTAATAATCTCCCCCTTTTTGATGATGGAAAACTATCAAGAATAAATAAAACATAAATAAAAGTAATATATCATGATGAAAAAACTTCAAACACTACTCCCCCATTTGACATCACAATAAGGAGGAGGCAAAAAAAAAAAAAAGGATAGAAGATGAAAGAGAAAATGAAAGCATAATTTTTTTAATCAAAGCATGAATATGATAAAGTCTCTATGTGATTGAATTAAAAATTTGTAAGAACAATGAGTTAACATCATCGAAATCTAAAAACGGTAAAATAGCCGATCCTGTTAACCTTAGCTCGGACTTCTCTCAGGGCAAAATCATCTTTTGAAAATAAAAGACATAACTCAGAAAAGCCAATTGGAAAATAAAAAGAGATCCGTTCAAAAGTTAGTTCCAGAAAAAAATAATCTTATAGAATAATATACTAAAGTAATTTATCACAATCATGAAATTTGAAATTAAGCATTTGGAAATATCAAGTGACACATAAATTCTTCTAAGATTTAAAAGTTTGATAGAGAAAGAAGCTAGCTTTTTGTAGGCTCATTTTATATCTCTTATCAATTGATTGACACACTGTGTGCATCTTTTGATTTTTGATACCCTTTTTGTATCTTTAATTTTATGCGATTATTGTGCATCTTTTTAGTTTTTCTTTTTCTTGGTGCTCATTTTATGCCCTTGACATTTTTTACAAGTAAGATCCCTTTCAAAACTCTTAAATACTCTTAATTGTGACTATATCTTCCAGATATTAGAGAAGAAAAACTTACTCTCTAATATAAGGAAGAATAAAGCACAAAACAGAATCAAATTCATATGATAAATGCAATGATATGATTTCAAAGAATTTGAAAGTATTATAAAGATTTTGAATATTATATATAGAAGATAGATTATTATAGCAAGATAAAAAAATCTCAATCGTAAAATTTTGTTATTAATTTGAGATAGACTTTTTTTTAGAAAATAAAATTACACCACTAAAAAAGGTTAAAGGGAGGGAAAAAATTAATGGTGTTTCTCTCCTTTTAACTAATTTAGAAATATAAAATATTGACTATAAATTTTCAAAAAACAAAAATAAGGCTTAAATATCATTTTAGCTATAACTAAAAAGAATAACTAATAAACAAAAACATCAGTGATGAAATAGCTACAAAATAATGGCAAATTAACAAAACAAAAACTAAAAAGAAAGAATAGAAAATAACATCAAGTAATAGAATATAAAACAAGCAAATCATAATTTATTAAGAAGCAAGATTATTCAATTAAGAGCAGTAAGCCTCTGCTGTCCAAGTACCACATGCTCTCACGAGGCCTTTTATTAGAGCAAGCCTACAAAATCTTCAAATATCAGATTTAGGAATCCAAACAGGTTTGGGTCCTTTCTTATATAAAGAAGAATGCAATACATGTGTATTTTACTGTGAATCATGTAATTTGGGTCTCTAACCCAATGTGTACTATGGTGAATAATGTAAGTGTGTGAAATATGTTGTAGCATGCTATATAAAAATATCTAACTACAGGAAAAGGATTTACTAATATGTTTGAATTATAGTATCTCTTTTTATGTTTCAAATATTTTGGTTTTAGATCATGATTGAAAACTGTTCATGTGTCGGTGTATTCCTATTTTTCTCAAGTGCGTTCAATTTAGCTGTAAATCTCGAGTTGACACTTTCTAAAATAGTATAATCAACTCTCAAATAGTGCTCCCTATGCTCAGATTAATCAATATAAGTTTTAAAATTAGTTTCAAGTGAGGTGTAGGATGCTTTCAATTAATCATGTCCAATAACCAACTCAGAATGCTTTTTATTCAATTCATAAAACTCATCAAGTAATAACATGTAATTGCTATCAATTTGAGAGTGATCTTTTAATAAAATTTTATGCTTTTTTTGCAACTTTGAAAATTCTAATTTCAGACAATTATGTGATTTCTTAAGTTTCCTATATGATGCATGAATGTTTTTACAAACTTCAAGTAATTGATCATAGGTTAGTTTGCATACCTTTTCTTAGTCAGACTGACCAAGATGATCACCCATCAAGAACATGTTTATTTTCTTCTCCTTGGCTTCAGTCTCAGAGGAGACAGATGCAGAATCGATTTGGAACGCCTTTTGGAATTACTTCTTATCCTTCATATACTTAGATTTCTCCTTACCCTTCTCCTTAAGTGGGTGATCCTTAAGTGTAGGATAATCAGCTTTGAAATGTCCAGGCTTTATGTGTTGCAAACCTATTTTCATGACCTATATTTTGTTGATTGACAAACACTATTGATTCTCTTGGACTACTTGTTTCTTCTAACTTTTCAGAAATTGAAGATCGGACGAACAGACGAAGCCAGTTCAGGATTGCGTAGGTTTAGGGTTGAGTCAGTCTGTACTTTTGTTTTTCAGTTCTTGAGTTTACTTGTAATGGTCAAAGAGACTGATGCTAAGTAACCCCACACACACACACACTTGAGAGACTTAGAATTTCTATTTTTACTCATATCGGCCAGGACGATTTTTCACTTCGTCTTGGACGATCAGGCTTAAAAAAGAAAGTCTAAATAAGGATTCTTAATTAAGGCAGCCGTCATTAACATATCAGCCTGGATGATACGTGTATCGGCCAGGACAATAAGATCAAAACAGAAAGAATTTGCCGCCATAGATAAATAAGGTATTTTGTATTTTTAAATTATCGGCCAGGACGATCATTGATCGGCTTGGATGAAATTCTGAAATTATGCCTTAATTGATCAGGAAATCAAGGGATTAATTAAGGATGATTAATACGATCATATCATCCTGGACGATCGCAGGATCGTCCAGGATGATCCATCCAAAAACCTTAAGTTACTTCAGGACAATAAATATCGGCCAGCTTGTATTCAGGGCGATGCGCTGGACAATTTTCCTCTGATTTGAACTGATCGGCCAAGATGATCGTTAGATCGGCCTGGACGATCAAACCAATTTTCAATCGTCCAGTTTTTGCATCCAGGGCGATGTTCTGGCCGATCTTCTGAGATTTGTACTGATCGGCCAGGCCGATGTCCATATCGGCCTGGACGATTTTGTCGGCAACTTGCAATTAATGAGCTCCTTTGAAGCTCTTCTATTTAAGAACTCTTGTTCAATGTTTTGGAGCACCTTTGGCTACTGCTTTGACCTGAGAAGGCCTTGAGGAGAGAAAGAGAGAGAGGGAGAGAGAGAGGATCTTGTGAGGGGGAGCTTGTGAGGGGATTCACAAGGGTTGCTTCAATGATCGCTCTGGTTGTTCTTCGTCTAGAGTTTCTCATCCGTGGAAGGGTCGGTAGATGTAAGGAGTTAGCTTTTGGTTGTGGTTCTCTGCCAGCTTCAGGAGGAAGCAAAAGGAGGTAGGTTCTCTGCCTTACCGGTGTGGCAAAAAGGAGGTGCTTTGTAAAGGCTTCTCCGCCTAGCTATGGGGGCTAAAGGAGAGTAACGTTTGTAGTGCAATACTCGGAGGGCGCCTCCGGGGAGTGGACATAGGTCGAGTTGACCGAACCACTATAAATTTCTGTGTTCTTGTTTTCTTGCTTCCGCACTTTTATTTCCACATTTATTTTTGTGGTGTGATTTTGGTTTATGTGATTTTTATTCTTTGTGAAAAGAAATTTTTAAAATACCATTTCACCCCCCTCTTGGTTAGCTTGGGCCAGTTCTATAGGGGTTAACATCCCTAACGAACTTTCATTCTGCATTTAAAACAAACAACATCAAAAGAACTTTTATAATTTTGGCTACCCTTACCTTTGTTTTATTTCTGATGGTGCTTGTGATTCTTCCTTAGAAAGCTTTTGAATTGCCTAGTGATTAAGGAAACATCATCACTTTCAGACCTGAAAGAATCAGTGTCCATATTGTTGGCCTTCACTGCCACAATTTTCTCCTTCTTTTGCTTACCTACATCAAGTTATCTTTGGTTCACTCCATGGTCATAAGCAATGAGTGATCCAAGTAAGTTATCAACATCATAAGTATTCAAATCATTGGATTCAGTAATTGCAGTGATTTTAGTATCAAAGAAAGAAACCAGACATCTCAAAATTTTATTCACTCTTTCATAGTTAGTTAGCTCTCTTCCTAAGGCATGCAATGAGGTGATAATTTGAGTAAACCTAGTATAAATGTCAGAAATCGATTCAGTATGTTTCATATAAAAAAGTTCATAGTCATGCAATAAAGTATTTAACCTAGATTATTTATTTTTATTGGTTCCTTCATAAGTAATACACAATCTATCCCAAATTTTTTTTACCAGTAGAACAAGTTGAAATACGTATATAATCTTCAGATTTCATAGCACAGAAAAATTAGTTCAAGCATTTTGCATTCAGTTGAGCTAAATCCCTATCCTTAAGAGTCTATTTAATGAAAGGAAGTACAGTATTAATGCCATAGTTTTACGAGATGGAAATAAATAACCTTCTTTAACAAGCAACCACATGTGATAGTCAATTGCTTATAAAAATCTAGACATACGAGTTTTCAAAAAACCAAAAGGAATATTGTTAAACAAAGGTGGTCAGGTAATAGAATACACTTTTACATTATTATAATTACCAAAGTTAGCCATTGATCAAAATTCAAAAGTTTTTAAAAACTAGATTTTTTGAATCTCGCTCTGATACCACTTGGAAGTTTGATAGGGATGTTAAGCCCTAACGAATTAGTCCCAAGGTTAACCAAAAGGGGTGTGAATTAGTATTTAAAATTTTCTTCAAACAAAATCACAAACACAATCAAAGAACCACCACAGAAATTAGAGTGCAGAAATTAAATGTGATAGTACAATAAGAAAGAACACACCAGATTTTATAGTGGTTAGGTCAACTTGACCTACGTTCACTCCCTGGAGCCTCTTCTCTAGGTATTGCACTAAACTCAGTGTCTCTCCTTTTGCCCCCATAGCAAGGTGGAGAAGCCCGTACAAAAACTCCTTTCCACCGACCCCGATGAGGTAGAGATCCCAACTCCTTTTGCTTCCTTTAGAAGCAGGCAGAGAACCCAACTCATTTTACTTCCTTCAAAAGAAGGCAGAGAACCTAACTCCATTTTCTTCCTCAAGAAGTAGGTAGAGAATCTCGACCACTCTAGAACCTCCAAGGACCAAGGGATGATGACCAGAGAAGATGACTTGGATCCTTACTTGGAGAAGCCTTTATAAAATCTCTCATAAACTCCCTCTCACAAGATCCTCTCTTTCTCTCTCTCTCTCTCTCTCTCTCTCTCTCTCTCTCTCCCTCCCTTTCTCTCTCTCTCTCTCTCTCTCCTCTTGGATCTCTCAGGTCAGGATAGCAGTAAAATATTCTTACTTTAGAAAATAAGAGATATTTTTAAAAATGGCTCCAAATTAGCCCTAATTAGCCACTAATCGGCAAATATCATCCAGGAAGATATTATATCATCATGCACGATTAATTTAACTCAATGAATATCATCCAGACGATCATCCTGAATGGATGTCTAGATGATGGAAAAATAACTAAATTGTTTAGGATGATCTCACGATCATATGTGCCGATTAGTACAAAATGAACCATATCATCCAAAATATCACCCTGAATGAATGTCTGGACGATAAAAAAAATAACTTGATTGTCTAGGCTAATCTCTTGATCATTCTGGATAATTAGATCAATTCAGTACATATCGTCTAGAGTAATGCCCTAAATGGAGCCAGGTCAATTTTTGATTGTCCAAGAAGAACTAAGGTTTGTGAACTGATCGTCTTGGACGATCCTGCGATCATCCAAGAAGATATGATTGAGTAATCAAATCTTAATTAATTTTCTTAATTACCAGATTAATTTAGTCATAATTTCATGGCATTATCTGGGATGATGTGCCGAATGATTTAAAAAAAAGATGCCTAAATAGATATGGCGGCTGATTCTTTCTGGTTTGAGCCTATCATCTTGGACGATGTTAATATCATCCATGACATTACTCTTAATTACGGTCGCCTTAATCAAGATGCCCAAATCAAAGTTTCTATTTTTAACCAATCTGCCAGGATGATTTTTAGGTCATCCTAGATGATGTAATAATAACAGAAAATACTAATCAAATTGATAAAAAAATTTCCACCAAGTGTGTGTGCAAGGTTACTTAGCATCAGGACCCATAATATTACAATAGACTCAAGAAAAGGTAAAAAACAATTGTTGTACATTAAAAACTAAGTCAGTCCTAATACACCCAATCTTGAGCTGGTTTAATTTGTAATTTGATCTTGTGTACCTGAAATGTTAGTAGGCAAGACAGTCATAGAAAAACAAAATTATTATTTTTTATCAAAATTATATTATTGAAACCAGATTAACAACAACATACCTCCGCTTGATTCGAGTGATCAAGTTTGTTTGTCATTAAGTACCAATTTGTGACTTTCTCTTCCACTTTTATTTCTGATGAGTCTAAAGCTGAGTCAGCCTAAAAAAACTCTATGTAGTGTTTTCTTGACCTTCCTAACATTAGTTTTCTCCTCAACTTTCTTCTTACTAGGATTAGCTTTGAGATTAGGGCAGTCGGTCTTAATAAGTCAAGGCTTCCTACATTCATAGCAAATCACATCATTTAAAACTTTTGCATTTTGGTAGAACTTACCTTTGTTCCACTACTGACATCTCCTTTGCTTTCTTCTCAAGAAACTTTTGAATTGCCTCATCATGAGTTTAATATCATCTTCATCCTCAGGCTGTGACTGATCATTTTTTGAGTCATCCACTTTCAACATGATATTTTTCTTTTTGCTTGTCACCTGCATCAATCTTTCTTCATGTCACACCTTACACATAAGCAATTAGTGGTCCAAGCAGATTGTCAATAGAATAAATAATTTGGTCTTTTGACTAAGTTATGACATTTAACTTTGTATTATAAGCAGTAGGTAAGTAATGAAGGATTCTATTAACTTTCTCAGAATTTATTAGTTCCCTACCTAAAGCTTACAATGAGGTGACAACAACAACAACAACAACAACAACATCAAGCCTTTATCCCACTACGTGGGGTCGGCTACATGAATCCTTTTTCTCCATTGTGTCCTATTAAAAGTCAAATTCTCGTTTAAATCTAATAAAGAAAGGTCATTCCTAATATTTTCTAACCAAGTCTTTTTAGGTCTACCCCTACCTTTCTTAACATAAGTCAAATCTAATACCTCTACTCTCCTAACCGGGTCATCGGAAGGCCGCCGTTTAATGTGACCAAACCATCTAAGGCGACTCTCTCTAATCTTATCTTCTACTGGAGCTACTCCAACCTTTTCACGTATATGCTCATTTCGTATCCTATCTCTAAGGGTAAAGCCACTCATCCACCTGAGCATCCTCATCTCTGCCACACTTAACTTAGTATTATGCTTCTCTTTTAATGGCCAACATTCAGCACCATAAAGCATTGCAGGCCTCACTACCATCTTATAGAATTTTCCCTTAAGTTTGAGGGGTACATTTCTATCACATAACAAGCCCGATGCATTCCTCCACTTCAACCATCCAACTTGAATTCTGCTGATAATAACCCCATCTATTTCACCATCACTCTGAACAATAGATCCAAGATATCTAAAACGTGTACTCTTATTAATGACTTGATCGCCCAAAGTCACAATCCCCTCACTAGGTCTATTACTACTAAAATTACACTCCATATATTCCGTTTTAGATCTACTCAAGCGAAAACCTTTAGACTCTAAGGTTGACCTCCATAATTCAAGTTTACCTTCAACTCCCTCTCTAGTCTTATCAACAAGAAGAATATCATCAGCAAAAAGCATACACCAAGGTATATCCTCTTGCAAATGTCTAGTGAGAACATCCATGACTAAAGCAAAAAGATATGGGCTTAAGGCTGATCCTTGATGTAACCCAACCGAAATAGGGAAATACTTAGTCAATCCACCTTGTGTTTGAACACAAGTAATAGCTCCTGCATACATATCTTTAATGATTTTAATATAAGCATTATTGACTCCTTTCTTTTCAATAACTCTCCATAGCACTTCTCTTGGAACTTTATCATATGCTTTTTCTAAATCAATAAATATCATATGTAGATCCTCCTTATTTTCTCTATATTTCTCCATCAAACCTCTTAATAAATGTATGGCTTCCATAGTCGACCTACCCGGCATGAAACCAAATTGATTTTGAGAAACATTAGTATCACGCTGCAACCTATGCTCCATAACTCGCTCCCAAAGTTTTAAAGTATGACACATTAACTTTATACCTCTATAATTCGCACAATCTTGTGCATCACCTTTATTTTTAAAAATAGGAATTAACACGCTCATTCTCCACTCATCTGGCATCTTTTTAGTCTTCAAAATAGTATTAAAAAGTTTAGTAAGCCATGAAATTCTTTCATCTCCTAAGCATTTCCACACCTCTATTGGAATATCATCAGGTCCAACAGCTTTTCCACCCTTCATTTTCTTTAAAGCCTCTCTAACTTCAGTTTTACTAATACGCCGATAAAAACAGAAATCTTTATTTTCATTTAGGGTGCTAAGGTCATTATAGTCAATCTTATTTTCACAATCTTCATTAAAAAGTTTAGCAAAATATCTCATCCATCTTTGTTGAATATCATCTTCTAAGAAAAGTATTTTTTGATCTTCATCTTTAATACACTTCACTTGAACTAAATCCTTACTACTCCTATCTCTTTGTTTGGCTAACTTATACATATATCTTTCTCCCTCTTTAGTATCTAATCTATTATATAAATCACTAAAAGCTAATGTCTTTGCATCGCATATCTGTTTAAAATGATTATACATGTGAGTGATTGATTTATTCAATTTCATGTGAAATAGTTTGTAGTCGTGTAATAGAATGTTCAATATGGATTATTTCACCTCATTAGTTCCTTTATATGTTATGTAATGTCTATCCCAATTTTCTTTTCCAATTTTACATATTAAAACACACATATAGTCCTCATATTTCAGTGCACAAAAAAAATTGTTTAAACATTTTACATTTAATTGTTCTAGTTCTTTTTCCTATATTGTCCAATAAATAAAAGGTGCTTCAGTCCTAATGCCATTAACAAGTTTAGTGGGTCTAAAGTAACCTTCCTGTACAAAAATTAGCATTCACTAGTCATGTGGTTGTAAAAAAGTAGACATACAAGTTTTCCAAAAGTCAAAATGAATATTATCTAATAGTGGTGGTCGAGTGATCAAATATCCTTCAAGAGTGTTACGGTTTCCAAAAGTAGCCATGATCATTTTTTTTCAAAAAGTTGTCTAAACCTTAATTTTTTTAAAATAGACTTTGATACCACTTAAAAGTTTGAATAAGTTGTTAGACTTAATATTATTTTCCCAAGGCTAATAAAGAGGAGGGGTGAATTGATAATTTAAAAATTATATTGGATTATAGAATATGATTTAAGAGTTTTTAACATAATGATAAATTTTCCCAAGTTTTGTTTCTCAATCACAATAAACTAAAACATAGAAAATAAAATATAGTAAAAGTAAAGAATAGAAGAACACCAAATTTTATAGTAGTTCGATCTAATTAGACCTACGTCCACTCCCTAATGACTCATTTTTCAGGCATTGAACTAAATCAAAAGTGACTCTGCTTTTGCTTCCACAGTAAGGCAGAGAAGGCCTTAAAAACCTCTCTTCCACTAACCAGATGTGATAGAGTACCATTCTTCTTTCTCACCCTCCTGGTGATGGTAGAGTACCAATGTCCTTTTTCACCCTCCTAGCAACGATAGAGAACCAGTGTCCTTTCTCACCCTCCTAGTGACGATAGAGAACCAGCATCCTTTTTCACCCTCCTAGTGACGACCTAGAACTTGCGTCCTTTTTCACCCTCTTGGTGATGGTAGAGAACCATCATCCTTTTTCACCCTCCTGGTGACGGCAGAGAACTAGCATTCTTTTTCACCCTCCTGGTGACGATAGAGAACCAACATCTTTTTTCTCTCTCCTAGTAATGGCAGAGAACTAGCATCCTTTTTCACCCTCCTGGAGATGATAAATGTTACAAATCTATTTTCATGACTTATGTTTTTGATGATTGACAAACACTATTGATACTCTTGGACTACATGTTACTTCTAACTTTTCATGAATCAAAGATCGGACGAACAAACAAAGCCAATTCAAGATTGTGTAGGTTAGGATTGAGTCAGTCTGTACTTTGCTTTTTCTCTTCTTGAGTGTATTTGTAATGTTTAAAGAGACTGATGCTAAGTAACCCTATACACACACACTTGAGAGACTTAGAATTTCTATTTTTGCTCATATCGGCCAGGATGATATTTATATCGGCCTTGACGATTTAGTTTTAAACAGTGATTCTATTCGGGATTCTTAATTAAGGCAGCCGTCATTACCTGATCGTCTTGGACGATACGTGTATCGGCCATGACGATAAGCTCAAAATAGAAAGAAGTTGCCGCCATAAACAATTAAGGTATTCTGTAATTTTTGGTAATCGGCTAGGACAATCTTGGATCGGCCTGGACGATATTCACAAATTATGCCTTAATTGATCAGACAAATTAAGGAAGTAATTAAGGATGATTGATACATTCAAATCATCCAGGAAGATCTCAGGATCGGTCAGGACGATCTGTTTAAAAACCTTAGTTACTTCTGGATGATATATATCAGCGAACACAAATTCAGGGCAATGCCCTGGACGATTTTCCTCTAATTTGTACTGATCAGCCTGGACGATCGTGAGATCGTCCTGGACGATCAAGCCAATTTTCAATCATCTAGATTTGCATTCAAGGTGATGCTCTAGCTGATCTTCTGAGATTTGTACTGATCGGTCAGGACGATGTTCATATCAGCCTGGACAATATTGTCGGGAACTTGCAATTAATGAGCTCCTTTGAAGCTCTTCTATTTAAGAGCTCTTGTTCAACATTTTGAATAATCTTTTGCTGTTGCCTTGACCTGAGAAGACCTTCAGGAGAGAAAGAGAGAGAGGGAGTGAGAGAGAGAGAGGATCTTGTGAGGGGGAGCTTGTGAGGGGATTCACAGGGGTTGCTTCAAGGATCGCTCTGCTTCTTCTTCATCTAGAGTTTCTTGTCTATGGAATGGTCGGTAGAGGTAAGGATTAAGCATCTGATTATGGTTCTCTGCCAACTTCAGGAGGAAGCAAAATGAGATAGGTTTTCTGCCTTGTCGGGGTGGCAAAAAGGAGGTTCTTTGTAAAGGCTTCTCCGCCTAGCTGTGGGGGCTAAAGGAGAGTCACGAGTGTAGTGCAATACTCGGAGGGCGCCTCCGTGGAGTGGACATAGGTCGAGTTGACCGAACCACTATAAATTTCTGTGTTCTTATTTCTTGCTTCCGTACTTTAAATTTCTGCGCTTATTTTTCTTGTGGTGTGATTTTGGTTTATGAGATTTTTACTTCTTTGTGAAAAAAATTTTTAAAATACCAATTCACCCCCCCTCTTGGTTAGCTTGGGCCAGTTCTATAGGGCTTGACATCCCTAATGAACTTTCAAGTGGTATTAGAGCGGGATTCATAAAAAAATTAGTTTGAAAACTTTTTGAATTTTGATCAATGGCTAACCTTGGGAATCGTAACACTATGGAAAGTTATTCAATTACACGACCTCCCTTGTTTGACAACTTACCTTTTGATTTCTGGAAAACACGCTTGTCAACGTTTTTACAATCTACTGATTATCGCATGTTGATGTTTATCAAAGAAGGTTATTCTCCACCTTCTTGCGAAATTAATGGTGTTAAAACAGAAGTTGCTTTTATTGAATGGACTTTCGATGAACGAGATTTAGCTCAATTGAATGCAAAATGTTTGAACTATTTTTTCTGTGCTTTAAAATCTGAGGATTACATGCGTGTCTCCACTTACAAAACTGGTAAAGAAATTTGAGATAAATTGTGTATCACCTATTAAGGCACTAATGAGGTTAAACAATCCCGTTTGAATATTGTCTTGGATGACTACGAACTTTTTCGTATGAAACCTCATGAATCTGTTTCTGACATGTATACTAGGTTTACTCAGATAGTTACTTCACTACATGCATTTGAAAAAGAACTTTCTAACTATGAAAAAGTAAACAAGATTTTGAGATGCTTCCTTCGTCATATGATGCTAAAATCACAGCAATCACTGAATCTAAGGACTTAAACACTTATTCTATTGATAACTTACTTGGCTCACTCATTGCTTACGAGCAAGGGGTGAATCAAAGAAATCTTGATGCATGTGAGAAGAAGAAGAAGGAGAAAACAGTTGTATTGAAGGTGCACAAATTAGATTCTGAATCTTTTGGGTCTGAATGCGATGAAGTTGCCTTCATCACAAGGCAATTCAAAAGCTTTCTAAGGAAAAAGCAAAAGCATCATTGGAGAAAAGGTAGGGATCATAAACATTCTAAAGGATCTTCTGATGTTGTTTGTTATGAATGAAGGAAGCCTGGACATGTGAAAACCGATTGTCCTACACTTCAAGATCACTCGAGCAAAGAAAAGGAAAAAGATGAGGAGAAACCTAAGTTTAGGAAGGACAAGTAGAGAGTCCAAAAGGCGTTCTGGGCAGAATCTGGTACTGATTCCTCTGAGACTGAACCAGAGGAAGAGACTACAAACCTATGCTTAATGGGGGAAGATCATCTTGAGCAAAGTGATGAGGAAGAGATATGTAAACCAACCTATGATGAATTGTTTGAGATTTGTGAGAAAATTCATGCATCATACAAAAAACTTAAGAAGACTCATGCTAACTTAAATTTGGAACTTGTAAATTTACAAAAAGAGTATGAAGTTATACTTAAAGATCATTCAACGATTGATTCTAATCACATGGATCTTCTTGATGAATTTGATGATTTGAACTTAAAGCAATAGAAATTAATTAATGAGCATGATGCATTAAAATTTTCACAAACATCACTTGAATCTGATTTCAAGAAATCTAAAGAGAAAGAAAAAAACTTGAGGGTTAAGAATGATGTTCTAAAAAACACAAACTTGAGGATTAAAAATGAATTGGATACACTTAAGAGAAATTGGAAGACTCCCACTTTGAATCCAAAGCCAAAACCTAGGAAGAGGCATTATAACTCAAATCATTTAAGAAATCCTTTTCCTAGAGTTAGATGTTTTTCTTGTGGCATGCTAGGACACATCTCAAACACTTGCACTGTTCACCATAGTACACATTGGGTGTGGAGACCTAAGATACATGATTCACAGCATACCACACTTGCATTCTATTCTACCTTTCCTAAGAAGAGACCCAAACTAAGTTGGGTTCCTAAATCTGACTGTTATTGAGTTTTGCAGGTGTGCTTTCACCAAAGACCTCGTGGGAGCATAGGATAATTGGACACATAGAGGCTCACAGCTCAAAATTGCTTAAACTCACTGCTTCATAATTTCTTGAAATTATTTTTCTTTAATTAGTTTTGTGTTATTTTCATTGTGTGCTTGCTTTGTATTGTTCTAGATTGCTTTGTTTTCGTTTTATTTTTTATGTTTGGTTTCTTATATGATTATTTTTTAAGATTTTAAATTTTGGAGTTTTAGAGATTATGTTTAGCATTTTTAAATCGGTTAAAGGAAGGAATACCGTTGATGGTTTCCCTCCTTCTGACCTTGTTTAGAGGTATAATTTTCTTCTCTAAACAAAAGTCTAACTCATTTTAGCCAATAGTTTTTGAAACTAAGATTCTTTTTATCTTGCTACAAAAAATCTATCTTGTGCATAATATCCAAAGTTCTTACATATATCCGAGTTATTTGAGATCTTGCCTTTGCACTGATCATATGATTTTTAGTTTTGTTTTGTGGGTAGTTTTCCCTATGTTAGAGAGAGTGCTCCTATTCTCTAATATCTAGAAGATATACTCACAACTAAGAACGTCTTTTAAGAGTTTGCAAAAAGAGAATTGAGCTTGCAAAAGATAAAAAAGGAAAAGTGGCAAAGACGCCAAAATTGAAATAAAAAGTATATACACAAATGTGTATCAAAAATTAAAAGATGCTCAAAGAGCCAATCAAAGATTCAAGAGGCATAAAATGACCCCACTAAAAGGCAAGCTATCCTCTCTTTTCAAAACTTTTAAAACTTAGAAGAACTTATGGATTATGTGAGATTTTCAAAGGCTTGATTTCAAATTCCATGATTGAGAAAAATTACTTTGACATATTATTTATAAGATATTTTCTTTGTAAACAAGTTTTGAATGGATCTTCTTTTTATCCTATTTAGTGATTCTGAGTTAGGCCTCTATTTTTCAAAAGATAATTTATACCCTAAAGGATGTCCGATCTAGGGTTAACAGAATCGGATATTCTACCTTCTTCCGATTGAAATTTGTTAACCTATTGATATCTCAAAACTCTAAAGTTTAAATTATTTGAGAAATTCTCATATGAA
This sequence comes from Dendrobium huoshanense, assembly GCA_016618105.1. NCBI lineage: Eukaryota > Viridiplantae > Streptophyta > Magnoliopsida > Asparagales > Orchidaceae > Dendrobium > Dendrobium huoshanense. The sequence continues at coordinate 12,682,792 of CM028354.1, forward strand.
TTGCTTTGATAAAAAAAAAAAATTAAAGCATAATATATATATATATATATTTGGTTTCTTTTCAAATTGTTTGTTTTTAGTTTTTTTTATCGTTGTTCGTTTTTCTTTTCTTATGCTTTTCTTTTGTTTTATTTTTGAGGGCTTTGATCATTACCATCTTTCATTATTTTTTAAATTCTAGTCACATCGTCCTGGTCGATACTTTTATCATCCTGGACGATAGGGCAAATTCTCTTCAAATTTCCATCTACTGAACTTTTCTGTGCTTGCTATAACTCTTCGTCCTTGACGATACTTTATCGTCCTCGATGATCTGATCGAACTCTGTTGCAATCTTGTTGATAGTCCTGGCCTATAAAATATTTCATCCTGGCCGATGAATTTGTGGTCATCGTCCTGGCCGATACACTAGATCGTCCTGGACGATCCACATGTCAGCACGTTTAAATCCTTAAAATCAGCCCCGGACGATCCATTTTTGGATAATCATCCTGGCCGATCCACTGTTCGTCCTGGATGATACATGTGGCACAGATTTAAAATGTTTTAACTTTGGCCGGTACGATCAATTATTATGCATCGTCATGGACGATACACCTAATCGGCCAGGACGATCTTCTTTTTTAACAGTCATCTGGCTTGACTCCTCAGGACGATCACCTGTGTATAATCGTCCTGGCTGATATCTGATCAGCCCGGACGATCGGACCGCCTTTTTGACCAATCGGGCTATACGCAATTATTATGCCATATCGTCCTGGACGATTCTGCGATCGGCCTGGACGATATAGTCGTTTCTTTAAATTCTGGCCATTCAAGCCATGTTTTTCACTTCACATCCCTTATCCTCTTGTGTTTCTCTTGCTAACTCCTCACTATGGCTGGTGGGAAATATGTTCGACAAACTTCTGAGAGTTCTTCGAGGGCTAGGATTGACCCTTATTTCAGGGAGGCTGAAGATGAAGCTGCTTACCATCGATACAAAGAATGTGGGATAACTGTCTCCCGAATCATCAATTCTGCCCACATTTCATATCCGCTAATGGATCTTTTAGCTCACACTTCCCTTTGTTTCATTCTGTCTCTTGCTTTCCCCTTTAATACTGAGCTTCTTCGTGAATTTTTTACAAACCATTGCATAAATCCTACTTTCACAGCCCTGACCTTCTATGTGAATCGACACCCCGTCGAAATCACATATCAGGACTGTGTTGAACTTTTACAGCTATCCACCACCGGGGATAAGCTGCACTTAATCGCTTTAGATCCTGACTTTGACTGGTCTATGGCAAATCACTTCCTTCGCCAGACCAATGCACCTTTTCATGTTGGAGAGACTAGCTCTTTAGTCAAAGGTGCTAGGACAATCCAACATGTTCTACGCACCTTCATAATTCCAAAAGCCGGGGACCGAATCAATATCACTCATATACTTTTCCTAACTACTTTCTACATCATGGCACATAGAGAATTCAATACTGCAGACTTAATTTTTCGGTACATTGATCACTTAACCACAATCCATGATCCAGGTCATAAGAAGAAACCAAATCTGGCTTTAGGACACCTCATAGCCTATATCCTTGAAACTAAATATCAACTTCAATATCCTATTCCACCCAACCTCCCAACTCTCTTCTACTCAAACAATTCCTTCAGTACCCTTCACAGTACTCGTCTCCACCCTGGGGATGAGGAACCTCGGGGGGATGAGGAGGAGGAGGCTCCCGCTCCTGCTCCTGTTCCTGATCCTACTCCTCTTCGCCAGCACTCTTAGCTTGACCAATTAGTTGAGAGGTTTGATCGATGGGAGACCCGCTTTGACGCTTATGTTGCTGCACAGGAGTAGCAACATTCTGAGAACATGGCCCGCTACGAGCAGCACCGCACAGAGGATTTAGCTCATTTTAACAGCTACATTACTCACCAGCAGTAGCAGCATGACCAGGATATCACCTAGTTTAATGCTCAGTTCACTATGCTAGCTAGCTACTTTCAGCAGCCACCTCCACCACCTCCATCTGATGATCAGGGTCCCTCATTTTTCTAGTCTTTATTTTTTGTTTTCTGTTGATTGTTTTCTGTAGTTTATCTTGTAGTTTATTTTAGTCTCTATTATGTTGTTTCCTTTTTCTTTTTGTGTGTCTAGGACCCTCTTTTTGTGATGACAAAAGAGGGAGTAGGATGTGGTAGGAAAAGTTAATGTGCTTGTAACTTTGAAATTTTAATGAACTACTATTTTTACTGAGATTTTCCTACTTGTGTTTGCCATCATCAAAAAGGGGGAGATTGTTGCAAATCTATTTTCATGACTTATATTTTTGATGATTGACAAACACTATTGATACTCTTGGACTGCATGTTACTTCTAACTTTTCAGGAATCGAAGATCGGACGAACAAACGAAGCCAGTTCAAGATTGCATAGGTTAGGATTGAGTCAGTCTGTACTTTGCTTTTTCTCTTCTTGAGTCTATTTGTAATGTTCAAAGAGACTGATGCTAAGTAACACTACACACACACACACACTCAAGAGACTTAGAATTTCTATTTTTACTCACATCGGCCAGGAAGATATTTATATTGGCCTGGACGATTTAGTTTAAAATAGAGATTCTATTCGGGATTCTTAATTAAGGCAGCGGTCATTACCAGATCGTCCTGGACGATACGTGTATCGGCCAGGACGATAAGCTCAAAATAGAAAGAAGTTGCCGCTATAAATAATTAAGGTATACTGTAATTTTTGGTAATCGGCCAGGACAATCTTGGATCAGCCTGGACGATATTCATAAATTATGCCTTAATTGATCAGATAAATCAAGGAAGTAATTAAGGATGATTGATACGATCATATTGTCCAGGACGATCTCAGTATCGGCCAAGACGATCTATTTAAAAACCTTAGTTACTTATGGACGATAAATATCAGCATGCACAAATTCAGGGGGATGCTCTAGACGATTTTCCTCTAATTTGTACTGATCATCCTGGACGATCATGAGATCATCCTGGATGATCAAGCCAATTTTCAATCATCCAGATTTGCATTCAGGGAGATGCCCTGGCCGATCTTCTGAGATTTGTACTGATCGGTCAGGACAATGTCCATATCAGCCTGGATGATATTATCAGCAACTTGCAATTAATGAGCTTCTTTGAAGCTCTTCTATTTAAGAGCTATTGTTCAACATTTTGAACAATCTTTTGCTGCTACCTTGACCTGAGAAGACTTTGAGGAGAGAAAGAGAGAGAGGGAGAAAGAGAGGATCTTGTGAGGGGGAGCTTGTGAGGGGATTCACAGGGGTTGCTTCAAGGGTCTCAATGCTTCTTCTTCGTCTAGAGTTTATCGTCTGTGGAAGGGTCGGTAGAGGTAAGGATTCGGCATCTGATTATGGTTCTCTGCCAGCTTCAGGAGGAAGTAAAAGGAGATAGGTTCTCTGCCTTGCCGGGGTGGCAAAAAAGAGGTTCTTTGTAAAGGCTTCTCCGCCTAGCTGTGGGGGCTAAAGGAGAGTCATGAGTGTAGTGTAATACTCGGACGGCACCTCCGGGGTGTGGACGTAGGTCGAGTTGACCGAACCACTATAAATTTCTATGTTCTTATTTCTTGCTTCCGCACTTTAAATTTTCACGCTTATTTTTCTTGTGGTGTGATTTTGGTTTATGAGATTTTTACTTCTTTGTGAAAAGAATTTTTAAAATACCAATTCACCCCCCTCTTGGTTAGCTTGGGCCAGTTCTATAGGGCTTAACATCCCTAACAAACTTTTAATAAAGTACCATGATCTTCTTTGAAAATCTTCTCTCAAGTTCCTTCAATGAAGTAGGGAGAAACTTTAAGAACAAATAAGATATCCTTATCTTTGAGTAACCTTATGAATTCCCCTTATAATTTTCTCTCAAAAGATCTCTCAATCCCCACTTCTACAACACTCTTCCAAAATACTTTCCTTTTCACTCTTGAAAGAAATTCACAGCAATACCTCTAGAAGATATTAGGTGATAGTTTTTAGGACTCTTATATATGAAAGACAAGAAGAACCATCCAGAAAACTACAAAATTCAAGTTAAACATACTTAGGTCGTACATTACAATCATACTTCATATGTACGAATAATTTAAAATTGCATGTATGATCCTATATGAACCAAATTTCATGCTTTATCAGTCGATTGTATGAACATACATCATAATGTATGAATAGTTTAAAGTTGAACCAATTCATCCAGTATGATAATGTACAAACTCATTTCATATACTGTGGATAGTCTGTACATACCTCATTTCATACAGTATAAATAGTTTAACAAAATCATGCTTCATTTGGTATGAACGTGGATGATCATATTTTATACTCTGTGGGTCATCTGTAGGAACTCAACTTCATATAGTATGAATAGTTCAAAAAATTATGAGTTTAATTGGTACGAATGTGGACGATCCTATTTCATACTCTGTGGGTCGTCTGTACAAACCAACATCATGCAATATGATTAGTTCAAAAATCCATGAGATTATTTGGGATGATATAGTACGTACCCATTTTACACTATATAAGTCATTTGTATGAACATTAATCGTGCAGTACGAATAGCAGAAAAAAAATTCTAGGCAATATTTGATTAACTTTGTTTTGGAGGAGTTACCATGACAAACTATCTAGCATTCTTTGAAAATTGTATAGAAAATTTAGTTTTAAAAAGTAAAGTTTTGACTCACTCCCCCAGTGTGTGTGTGCACGGTTACCTAGTTACAATCACACTCTCTCAGACATAAGAAAAATAGAAAGATTATTGACTCCATTACATGAAATCTTAATCTAATTTGTCTTTAAGTCTTTTACAGTCTAGAGTATGATTTCTCTGAAATATTAATACACACAAATAACATAAAGAAAAAAATATATCCAATGTATGTTAGGATAAAAAGTAATCATAATTATAATATTTTAGTATCATGAAAAACTTAAATAATATAAAACTCAATCTTTGAAATCTAAGTTGCAACATAATATTCCAAGTCAATGAATCTCTCTTAAGTTTTCTTAATTAAGTTGTTTGCATTTATCATATGGATATGAATCTATTTTGTGGTTTATTCTTCCTTCTATAATAAAGTGAGTTTATCATCTCTTATAATTGGAAGATAATCTCATAATTTAGTTTTTTTAAAGATTTAGAAAGGAAGCAATCATGTAAAAATGAAAGAGGCACAAAATGAGCCGAAAACTAAAAGATGCGAAATGAACGCCAAAGAATTACAAGATGCATAAAGGGTATCAAAAAATTAAAAATATATGTAATGTGTGCAAAAAGCTTATGAAAGAGGCACAAAATAAGTCCACTATGAGTTAACTTACATTTCTTTCAAATCTTTAAAATCATAGAAGACTGTCTATACCAATTGATATCTGTTAAACTTGAATTTGAAAATCTTAATTTCCTATTGATTTCTTTGCAATATTATTCTATTAGATTTTTTTTTTTTTTGAAATGAAGCTTGAAAATATCACTTTTCCTATCGAATTTCTTTTTTGAATTAGATTTTTATTTGAAAAGGATTTTGACTCATAAAGAGTCTTAGCTAGGGTTGATAATGTTAAGATAGTTGCTATTTGCATGCTTTACATTTTTGCAACTTGTATAGTTTTGATGATTCCAAACATTATTGTTCAAATGTGTAGTTATCTCCTAACAATTTTAGAAGATTTGTATTTTCTCTTGTGTGTACTAATATTTGAGGAAAATCAAACTCTAGACTACGAAGACTTCAAACCAAATTCAACAAGAGTTACTTTGTGAATTTGAAGCTTGTACTTTTCTTTGAATTAAATTTGAAAGGGAGTGATTGTAACTGAGTGAAAAAAAACATACACACACACATAAGGAGATCATATAAAATTTATACTGATCGTACGGGATGATATAAGATCATACGGGACGATCAGACAGTTATCTCCTATTGAGCACATAGAACGAATAGGAACTGGCTTGAAAAATTTTTCTAAGTCCTATTCGTCCGGGATGAAATTAAATATCATCCAGGACAACTTGGTCTCTACAAAATTTTCATCAAGACGAAATTAATTATCATCATAAAATGAGTTGCTCTCTGTAAAATTTTCGTCCAGACGAAATTAATTATCATCCAGGACGATATGGTCTCTGTAAAATTTTTGTCCAAACGAAATTAATTATCGTCAAAAAATGAGTTGCTCTCTGTAAAATTTTTGTCCAGACGAAATTAATAATTGTCCAGGATGATCTGGTATCTATAAAAATTTTGTCCAGAAGAACCAATTTTCGTCCAGACGATTAACCGACTTAGAACGGTTTTCAACAGTTTTCTAGAACCGACCTAGTAATAACCGTTCGTATCGGACGAACTTAGTTCGTACGGGACGATCAGCGTGTACGAAGACATTTCGTACACATATACAAATAGGGTCGTTTCAAGGCGTTTAAGTAAAATCGTCCAGGACGATCCACGATCGTACGGGACGATCCACTGCTTACATAATTGAAAATTTGCAGTTTTTGGGCGGTTTTTCTTATCTTTTGATTAAATAGTCCAAATTAGATTGCCACCCAATCTTTTTGTCATTTGATCTTCGTGCCTCTTGAGAGAACAGCTAAGGAGAGAGTGTGAGAGTGCATTCAAAGGAGGATTCCTTCCACAGGAGCGTGAAGGCTTCACTTGGAGTTCAAAGGTAAGAATCTCTACTTGTGAATTAGGATTACTTCACTTTTTTCTTTCTTCCTTCTAGATTTCTTGTGAGAAGATCTGTCAAGGAGATCCGGTTCACTGCCGACACTTGGAGAGTGTGAATAGCCGAAAGGATCGCTTCCTACACTTGGAGAGTGAACATTTGTAGGGTTCTCTGCCCATACTAGAAGAGTTTGAAAGGACGGAAGGGTTCTCTGCCCACACTAAGAGAGTGTGAAAGGACGGAAGGGTTCTCTGCCCATACTAGGAGAGTGTGAAAGGACGGAAGGGTTCTCTGCCCACATTAGGAGAGTGTGAAAGGACGGGCGGTTATCTGCCAATACTGGGGATTGTATAAAAGGACGATGGTTCTCTACCGCACCGGGTAGTGGTGAAAAGAGTGTGTTGTAAAGGCTTCTCCGCCATGCTGTGGGTGCAAAAGGTGAGTCATTATTGGTATTAGTGCAATACTCAGAGGGTGCCTCTGGGGAGTGGATGTAGGTCTGGTTTAGACCGAACCACTATAAATTTGGTGTCATTTACTTTACTGTTTTTACTTTTCCGCATTTTATGTTTGGTTTAAAAAACTCTGTGGTTGAAAAACATTTTCTATAAAAACTTAATAAATATTTTCATTTCGGTTCAACACATTTTCAAAGAGGGAATAATTTTTTTTTTAAATACCAATTCACCCCCCCTCTTGGTAGCCTTGGGACATTAACTTAGGTTTAACAACCTATTTACTAGACTCAACAAGTGGTATCAGAGTATTGTTTCAAAATCATAAGTTTAAACTACTTTTTGATTAACGTAGATGGCTACATTAGAAAACCAAAACACACCTGAAGGTTACTCTTTAACTAGACCTCCACTGTTTGACAATATACCTTTTGATTTTTAGAAAACACGCATGTCTACTTTCTTACAGTCACTTGATTATCGTATGTGGATCCTAGTCCAGGAAGGTTACACAAAACCAACTAGATTAGTTGATGGAGTTAGGGTAGAAATACCTTTTGCAGATTGGACTATAGAAGAACGTGACTTAGCACAACTAAATGCCAAATGTTTAAATAGCTTCTTTTGTGCTTTAAAATCTGAAGACTACATGCGGGTTTCCACTTGTAAAAGTGGAAAGGACATATGGGATAGACTTTGTATAACTTATGAAGGGACTAATGAGGTTAAGCAATCAAGACTCAATATCTTATTACATGACTATGAATTGTTTTGCATGAAACCAAATGAATCTATTTCTGACATGTACACGAGATTCACACAAATAGTCACTTCTTTGCATGCAGTTGGTAGGGAATTAACTAATACTGAAATGGTTAATAAAATTCTTCATTGTTTACCTACTGCTTATGATGCTAAAATTATTGTAATTACAGAGTCTAAAGATCTAAACATTTATTCTATTGACAATCTTCTTGGTTCACTCATTGCTTATGAGCAAGGAGTAAGTCAAAGAAAGAGTGATGCAGGTGAATCAAAAAAGGAGAAGAATATTGCACTGAAAGTGGAAGAGTCAGAGAGTGAATACTCACAACCTTAGGATGAAGATGATATTGCATTGATGACTTGACAATTCAGAAGCTTTTTAAAGAGGAAGCAGAAAAGACGCCAGCAATGGAATAGAGGTAAGTATAACATAAATGATAATGTTTCTAATGAAGTGATTTGTTATGAATGCATGAAACCAGGTCATATCAAGACTGAATGCCCAAAACTCAAAGCCACTCCTAGTAAGGAGAAGGTTGAGGAGAAACCAATTGTAAAGAAGGGCAAAAAGAAGTTTCAAAGAGCTTTCTAGGTGGACTCAGCTTCAGACTCATCTGAGACTGAAAAAGAAGAATAAGTCACCAACCTTTGTTTGATGGCAGATAATGTTGATCAAGATCAAGAAGAGGTATGTGACTTAACCTATGATGAATTATTTAAAATTTTTGAACACATGCATGATGCATATAGAAAAATAAAAAAGGTGCATGCTACTTTGAGTTTAGAATTGGAAGAACTTAAGAAAGAACATGAAATCCTTAGGAAAGATCATGCATTAATAGATAACAACCACATGAAACTACTTGATGAATATGATGACTTGAATAAGAATTTTGAAAATTTAAAATCATCCTATGCTGATCTTGAAAAAGAATTTAAAAATTTTAAGGATGAATCTGAGAGCAAAACATATCGAATCAATTATACAAATCGAATCTTGGAAGATATGAATTGACAATAAGAGCTCTTGAGAATAATAGGAAACCCCCAAAACTTGAAGATTTTACAAATCCTAAATATTATCCTAAATACATGAAATCCCTTAGAAGATAATCAAATGGAAGAAAACTTAGGAATACTTTTCCTAATGTTAAATGCAATAATTATGGATATTTGGGACATATATCTCACACCTGCACTTTGAAGAGGAAAACTAATTTGGTGTGGAGAACTAAGATGCATAAACCTAGACATACCATACATGCATCTGATTATAAATTTCAAAAAGGTGAACCCAAACTTGTTTGAGTTCCCAGGTCTAACATTTGATGTTTTTGAAGGAGTGATCTCACACAAGATCTCGTGGGAGTATATGGTACCTGGACAGGGGATATTCAAAGCATATGATTGGAGATACTACTCAATTCATAACGCTGGAAGCAAGGAGTGGAGGCAAGGTTACACTTGGAGATAATACTACAAAGAAAGTGATTGGATCAGGTATGATTAGAAATTTGAAAAACTTTTTCATAGACAATGTGTTATTAGTTGAAGGCTTAAAATATAATTTGTTAAGCATAAGTCAGTTATGTGATAAGGGCTATAATGTAAAATTTTTACCTACTAGCTGCATAATAAGCCTAAATGGAAAAAATATTTTAAATGGAAAAAGGGTAAACAATGTTTACATGCTAGATTTAAATTGTATTCAATCTCCTACTGCTTTTTGTTTGAAAACTGTTTCTGATGAATCATGGCTTTGGCGTAGGAGACTTTGTCATTCTAGTATGAAAAACTTTAGGAGAATTACCCAAAAGAACTTAGTGAGAGGTATACCAAAACTAGACTTTACTAAGGACCACCTTTGTGATGCATGTCAATTAGGAAAACAAGTGAAGCCCTCTTTTAAGTCTAATAAGGATCTTAGAACTAGAAAACCATTGGAAATTCTTCACATGGATCTTTTTGGACCTGTATGAACTGTAAGTCTAGGAGGGAAGGTATACAGATTTGTTATAGTGGATGATATCTCAAGATTCACTTGGGTTAGATTTCTTTTTCATAAGAGTGAATCATTTGAGGAATTCAAAAATTTTTCAACTTGGATTCAAAGAAAACTAGGGAGTGAAATAATTTCTATTCAAAGTGATCATGGAGGAGAATTTGAAAATGAAAGATTTGAAAAATTCTATAAAGAAAAAGGGATTGATCACAATTTTTCTGCACCTAGAACCCCTCAACAAAATGGGGTAGTTGAGAGGAAAAACAAAACATTAATAGAAGCCGCCCGAGCAATGTTGGTAGAATACTCACTTCCTATATATTTTTGGGCTGAGGCGGTTAGCACTGCATGTTATATTCTGAATAGGGTGAATGTGAGATCAAATTTAAATAAAATACCCTATGAGTTGCTAAAAGGTAGAACACCTAATTTTTCTCATTTGCATGTATTTGGTTGCAAGGTGTTCATTCATAATAATGGAAAATCTGCCTTAGGAAAATTTGATCCAAAATCAGATGAAGGAATTTTTGTTGGATATTCAAGTGTTGGAAAATCTTATAGGATATTCAATAAAAGAACTTTAGTCATTAAAGAAATCACACATGTTGTATTTGATGAATCTGGAAATTTGAAAGAGCCAAATGTTGTTGAAGATGAGATTGAGGAAAACTCCCAAAAGATTGATAGAATAAATTTGGAAGAAAATGTGGAAGAGAATTTGGAGAGAGAAAATCCTTTGCCTATAGATTTGTGATTTTCTAAAAACCACCCAAGATAATTGATTATAGGTGAACTGAGTGAGGGTGTTAGAACTAGGCATGGATTAAAAAAGGAAGTCAATCATTCAGCCTTTATTTCAACTATTGAACCCACTAATATTGATCAAGCACTTTCTGATGAATTTTGGATATTGATCATGCAAGAAGAGTTAAATCAATTTGTAAGAAATGAAGTTTGGGAATTAACTTCTAGGCCAAAAGATCAAAGTGTTGTTGGAACCAAGTGGGTGTTCAAAAATAAAATGAATGACTCAGGAGTAGTCATTAGAAATAAGGCTAGATTAGTTGCTAAGGGGTATAATCAAATTGAAGGAATTGATTTTGAGGAGACTTTTGCCCCTGTAGCTAGACTTGAAGCAATTAGGGTTTTACTTGCCTTTGCCTATTTTAAGGATTTTAAATTGTTTCAAATGGACGTCAAGAGTGCCTTTTTAAATGGGGTAATTGAGGAAGATATTTTTGTAGAACAACCTCCAGGTTTTGAAAATTCTAAATACCCAAATCATGTTTTCAAGTTAAAAAAGGCATTATATGGATTGAAACAGGCTCATAGGGCTTAGTATGAGAGGTTGAGCACCTTCCTACTTGAAAGATCTTTTGAAAAAGGAAGTGTGGATATAACTCTCTTTTTAAAGAAATTTGGAAAGGATATACTCATTATTCAAATTTATGTGGATGATATCATTTTTGGATCTTCAAATAAAAATCTTTATGATGATTTTTCTAAAACAATGAGTAGTGAATTTGAAATGAGTCTAATGGTAGATTTAAATTACTTTCTAGAATTTAGCATTAAGCAACTTGAGGAAGGTACATTTCTTAGTCAAACTAAATATGTTAAGGACATCCTAAAAAAATATGAAATGAACAATGCTAAACCTGTTAGTACACCATTGAGTTCCTCAGTTCAGTTGTATAAGGACCTTAAGGGAAAATCTGTTGATCAAAAGAAATTTAGAGGGATAATTGGATCTTTACTTTACTTGACTGCTAGCCAACCATATATTATGTTCAGTGTTTGCTTATGTGATAGATTTCAATCAGATCCAAAAGAATCACATTTGACAGCAGTGAAAAGGATTTTAAGATACTTATTAGGAACTCAAAACTTAGGAATTTGGTATCCTAAGTTTAGCTCTTCATTTGAAATTATTGGTTACTCAAATTCTGACTTTGCAGGCTGTAGAGTGGATAGGAAAAGCATTTCTGGAACATGTCAATTTATTGGAAATTCATTAATTTCATGATCTAGTAGAAAATAAAATTCAGTGGCCCTATCTACTGCAGAAGCAGAATACATTGCATTAGGAAGTTGTGTGGCACAAGTACTTTGGTTAAAAAAAAACAGTTGATTTATTTAGGATTAACTATAGGCACTATTCCAATTTATTGTGATAATACTAGTGCTATTTGCATTTCCAAAAATCTTATTCAACATTCTAGAACCAAACACATTGACATAAGGCATCATTTCATAAAGGATCATGTATCCAAGGGAGAAATTGAACTTACTCATGTTTCAACTGAAAATCAACTTGCAGATATTATTACAAAACCTTTAGCCTTTGATACCTTCAGCACATTAAGAACAAGGCTTGGTGTTATTGATTTGAATGCTTAAATAAAAATGATTTTGCAACATTGATATTTATGTTTTCTTAGTTTATTTGTTTTAATTTTGTTTTGATTTTGTGATTTTTGTGTGTTTTGAATGAGTTTATTTTAGAGTTTGTGTTTGTTTGTCTTTGTTTTAAACTTTAATGTATTTTCTTTTGTATTGATAATATGAAATGATCCTGTAATCCTTTTCATAAATATCAATATATGTTGTAGTTGATTTTGATTTTGGATTGTTTTTGAAATGTGTTTAGTTTTTCTGAATCACATTAGTCTTTTTAATCCTAATTGTGCTTAAATTAGATTGTGATTTAAGATTAATTACATTAGAAAATTTAGTCTTTCTAAATTTAAAATTTATTTATAACTTTTCATAATTAGAATTTTTAATCTCATGTCTATTCATTTAGACTACATAAAAGTTAATATTATTATTGCAATTTAGATGTTATCTTATTTTGTATTTCTTTGCTCAAGTGATATTTATGCACTTAGAAAAATTTGAAATTTTTAGATTATTGATCTTGGAAAGAATTGCTTTCAATTACTCTTGAAAATTGTACAAAGAGTACAAAAATCAAAAGGAATGCGCAAAGGTTCGCAAATATGAAAAAGAGGCACAAAATTAGCCCAATGTCAAAAGATGCACAAAAATGTGCCAAAAATTTGAAAAAGATGCGCAAAGCGCCACATGTGGTAATTCTATTCTTTCCAAATTCTTTCAATCTCTTAATTCAAATTGATCTTATGTTCATTTATATTCTATTGAACTTTGAAATATAGAATTTTTATTCATCTCTTTTGTAATGATTTTTTATATTCAAATGTCTAAATTGAATCATGTTTTTGATAAATTCTTCTTACTTACAATGTTATATCACTTCTTAAATTCTATAAATTTCGATGATTTACCTAATGTTATTAGTTTTAGATTGCATATCTTATGTCAATCACCATTTAGATTAAATTTTTAAATGAATTTCATATAATTACTTACATTTCTTGTCTATTTCTTCTTCACTTTTTGTTGTTGTCAAAAAGAGGGAGAAATTATTGTGTTTGTATGTTTTGTTTGTTTTGTTTGCATTTTGATTTTGTATATGACTTTGTGTTTATGGGTTGTGTTATTTTTGTTAATTTTTTTTTAAAAAACAAAAATATTGTTCTTTGCTTCAAAATGTCTCCTTATTTTCATGTTTTCATTAATTCAGGGGGAGTTAAAGAGATTTGTTTAAATTGAAATCATACAAACAATAATTATTTTGCCATCATCAAAAAGGGGGCGATTGTTAAGATAGTTGCTATTTGTTTGCTTTACATTTTTGTAACTCGTATAGTTTTGATGATTCCAAACATTATTGTTCAAATGTGTAGTTATCTCCTAACAATTTTAGAAGATTTGTATTTGCTCTTGTGTGTACTAACATTTTAGGAAAATCAAACTCCAGACTACGAAGACTTCAAATCAAATTCAACATGAGATACTTTGTGAATTTGAAGCTTGTACTTTTCTTTGAATTAAATTTGAAAGGGAGTGATTGTAATTGAGTGAATAAAAACATACACACACACATAAGGAGATCATATAAAATTTATACTGATCGTATGGGACGATCAGACAGTTATCTCCTATTGAGCACATAGAATGAATAGGAACTGGCTTGAAAAATTTTTTTAAGTCCTATTCGTCCGGGATGAAATTAAATATCGTCCAGGAAGACTTGGTCTCTGTAAAATTTTCGTCCATACAAAATTAATTATCGTCAGAAAACGAGTTGCTCTCTGTAAATATTTCGTCCAGACGAAATTATTTATCGTCCAGGACGATCTGGTCTCTATAAAATTTTCGTCCAAACAAAATTAATTATCATTAGAAAATGAGTTGCTCTCTATAAAATTTTCGTCCAGACGAAATTAATAATCGTCCAGGATGATCTGGTCTCTGTAAAAATTTCGTCCAGACGAACCAATTTTCGTCCAGACGATTAACCGACTTAGAACGGTTTTCAGCAGTTTTCTAGAACCGACCTAGTAATAACCGTTCGTACCGGACGAACTTAGTTCGTACGGGACGATCATCGTGTACGAAGACATTTCGTACACATATACAAATAGGGTCGTTTGAAGGCGTTTAAGTAAAATCATCCAGGATGATCCACGATCGTACGGGACGATCCACTGCGTACAGAATTAAAAATTTGCAGTTTTTGGGCAGTTTTTCTTGTCTTTTGATTAAATAGTCCAAATTAGACTGCCACCCAATCTTTTTGTCATTTGATCTTCGTGCCTCTTGAGAGAATAGCTAAGGAGATAGTGTGAGAGTGCATTCAAAGGAGGATTCCTACCACTGGAGCATGAAGGCTTCACTTGGAGTTCAAAGGTAAGAATCTCTACTTGTGAATTGAGATTACTTCACTCTTTTCTTTCTTCCTTCTAGAAATCTTGTGAGAAGATCTGTCAAGGAGATCCGGTTCACTGCCGACACTTGGAGAGTGTGAATAGCCGAAAGGATCGCTTCCTACACTTGGAGAGTGTGAACAGATGTAGGGTTCTCTGCCCACACTAGGAGAGTGTGAAAGGACGGAAGGGTTCTCTGCCCACACTAGGAGAGTGTGAAAGGACGGACGGTTCTCTGCCAACACTAGGGATTGTGTAAAAGGACGACGGTTCTCTGCCGTACCGGGTAGTGGTGAAAAGAGTGTGTTGTAAAGGCTTCTCCACCTTATTGTGGGTGCAAAAGGAGAGTCACTATTGGTATTAGTGCAATACTCAGAGAGTGCCTCTGGGGAGTGGATGTAGGTCTGGTTTAGACCGAACTACTATAAATTTGGTGTCATTTACTTTACTATTTTTACTTTTCCGCATTTTATGTTTGGTTTAAAAAACTCTGTGGTTGAAAAACGTTTTCTATAAAAACTTAATAAATATTTTCATTTCGGTTCAACACATTTTCAAAGAGGGAATAATTTTTTTTTAAAATACCAATTCACCCCCCCCCCCCCCCCCCCCGCCCCCCCCCCCCCCCTCTTGGTAGCCTTGGGACATTAACTTAGGTTTAACAATCTATTTACTAGACTCAACAGATAAGAATGAACTTCTAACCTTTCTAAATTTTGGTGTTCTCAATTCATTTCTTTCTGATTTTCTTTAAATAATGAGATAAATTTATCATTTGCTAGAGCAAGTCGGTTAATGTTTTTTTTGTCTTCTAAATATTTTTGTTAAAATTTTTATATTTATTCTTTATTCTTCTAAGTTGTATTTGAATTTGTGTGAAGTTAGGTTTTTCTTATGCTTACTTCTTGTGTTATGTTGTTTTGTGTTTTGCCTCCTTTCTGTGATGTCAAAAGGGTAGTAGCATTTTGTTGTTTGTTGTTGTTTGCATATTAATTTTTTTTTTGGTTTTACACTCCTTTTTTTCTCTTATATATAATTATCATCTAAGGGGGAATTTAGAGAAATGCAACTTTTTAAAAATCTATAAATAAAAATATTTGTCATCATAAAAAAGGAGGATATTATTGCAAATATAATCCAAGCACTATGATTTTGACAATAATTAATATTATTATGTCTATTATTGCTTTCTCTTGATTATTTGAAATTGGGCAATTAAATCATGAAATTTATGATCAGTCGATCGTACTGTATGATACTATTCATACAACACATATGATAGTATATGACTTTGGTCATCCAAGAGATCATACCAAATGAAAGTAATGACTTTATACAGATTGTACTATACAATGTCCATGGTGCTAGATGATCGATATTATGCAAAATTGATCATACCAAGATCATACCAAACAAAAGCCGATGATTTTATACTAATTATACTGTACAATATCCATAGCTTTGAATGATCAACAATATATGAGATTATTCATCTCAAAAGTCATCCAAAATAAATAAAAGGAGTTTTTATAGTTCGTGCCAAATGATCTTAAGATTGTACGGTATGAAGTTTTATGAGTTCTAAATAGTTTGTTTGAACGATCACTGGAAGAACCTAGTTTTGTACTGATCATATTGTACGATGCTTGTATTGCACGGTATGAATAAAAGATAAAACTCCTAAAAATTAGGGTTTCTTAAAGACCACTACTTAATATTTTTTAATACTTTTATAAGAAAATATTTGGCTATTTAGACTTCAGGAAAGAGAACCTTGAGGGAGTGAAGAAGGAGAGCTTTGTGAGAGAAGGGAGGGAGATTTTTTGAGGGAAAAAGTTGTGAGGCTATTTAGAAGGTTGCTCCAAGCAAGGATATTGCCTAGTATTTACTAGCATATGTCTGGATTACTTGTGGCTCTTGAGAAGAAGTTCTTCAAAAAAGATCTTGGTTCTCTGACCATGACCTGGAAATAAAGTTATGATTCTCTGACCATCACACGGAGGGTGAAATTGAGTTGAGGTTCTCTTCCTGTGAAAGAGTTACAGTTCTCTGCCATATTGAGTTGGTGAAATAGCATATGTATGAGCTTCTTAGCCTTGTTGTGAGAGCAAGGAAGAGTCACTACTATTTAGTGCAATACTTGGAGAGGGAGTCTCCAAGGAGTGGATGTAGGTCAGATTGATAGAACCATTATAAATTATGGTGTGTTCATTCTAATTATTTTTTGCACTTTATTTTTTTACAATTATATGTGTAGTTAAAAAATTTGAATTATTTTGTTGTTGTGAAGTTTACTTATTTCAACATCCACTGTGTCGATTATTATGTGAGGGTGTGAAAAGTTTTTTTAAAGAAATTCTTTTTCCCTAAAGAATTGTTTAAATATCCAATTAACCCCCTCTTGCTTAACCTCGGGCTAGTTCATAAAGGTTTAACAACCTTCACAAACTTTCAACTTCTTAAGATATTACCCATTAACAATTATTATAGGATGATTTCCTTTATAGTCTACTTACTAATAGGAACCTCCTTGATAGACCACCTTTACCATGAATTGCCAATCCCATGCGGTATAAATTTACCACCTATCTTCTGATGTGCTAAAATGGGTCATAACATAACTAGGATTTGTTGACAAAATAAATAGTATTGACCATGGATTTCACATTAGTATTTATTTAAACAAATATGCATAGTCGACATTAAATACCTTAAAAAATAGACTAATGCCATACTATTGACTTGAGAAGAGAAATGAATATATTTTGATAATCAAATAAAGCAGAGGGAATGCAAAATTCTTCCTGAAGGATAAAATTCCTATTCACCTATCATTATGAAATTGAAACATTAGCTTTAGTTTCTATCAAAAGAATTTTTCCCCTATCTTAGAGACTAATATAGGGTTTATTTTAATTTGGATCCTTAGGTTGCCATAGAGGTAAACCTCTATAGTTAATTACAACTTCAAAGAGAAAATTTCAATTAAAGTGGAGATTATACTTATTTTAGATTTTAAAAGTTGTTTATTTTTTGTTTAAATATTGAAAAGACTTCATTCAAACTTTTTTAAAATACTTTATTTATTTATTTTAAAATTTAAAATTTTATTTAGAAGGTCAGGATAATCTCCAGAAGAAGGAAGTTTAAGAGGTGCTAATGCATCTGGACTTAAGCTCATTTGGAGTGTACTGTAAGCTAATCTCACAATTTTATAAACATGAATCTAGGTTTGATGTATATATGTAAGATGACTATTTTAATATCAAAATGATGAATACTTATTTAGATTTAGAATCAGAGTTCAGCAACATGAATTGGATCAAATGCACCTAACTAATGTAATTTTCACATAAAAGACACCCACAAATTTAGGTTTTATCTTATTAACCTAAACTAAATTGTCTAAATGCTAGGTCCATATTTTCTAGAAAAATTCAGCAGCAGAATGGCCCTAACCTATAGGTAAATTATGATAGCCTCGTCGCTTTGGCTCCACATTGTTTTCCAATGGCTTGTATGCTTGGTTGGTGTATGTTACAGAAAGTAAAATGCATGTATGTATGCATGTAAGGGTAAAGATGCTCATGTATATGGTACCACTACCACTTTGTTCAAGAATTAGCATACATGTTTCTACAAAGTTAGGAACATATATAAAAAAATAAACCTTTGAAAATGACTACCCTCTGAAGCAATCTATTTGCATATGAGTTAAATATATTTAAATAAAGTGAAGTGTGAAAGAGTAATAGTGTAGAAGTAAAATTTATTTCATTTATTATAAACCATTTGCATAACTCAAGGTCTACAGGAAAGAAAGGTGGCCAGGATCCACCTCAACAAACATAATGTTTTAAACCTACAATATTTGTAGATTTAAATGCGCCTACTTATATTTTTCTAGCTCTATGTCTTCTCATAGAATACCAAAAGAAAATATCATCCAAGGGAGAGGGAATTATCTTTTGGAGCCCTATATGAATACATAAGAAAGTATCTATAAACATTTATAATTGATTGACACTTTATAATTTGATCTGTCAGCATTCTGCATTTATAATTACTTTTGATATTTACCTTAGATCCTATGTATATTTTACACTAACTCTTGCATGTAAAAAAAGTAACGAAATAAGTAGATATAATGAAAGAGTATAATGCAGGTTATAAGAACCTAATAAATCTTATATGACTTATAAGAAACTAAGGTCAATTAACAAAAATTGAAACTTATATGAAATTCAGAGTATTGAAAATAAATAAACAAACATGGGATGCTCTCAAAGAAAAGCATCCGCAATCATATGAATTAAATCACTGGCCTAGCCTAGATTATAATTGGTTGTCATAGAGAATCATCTATAGTGTATGAAAATAAATGTATGGCTTTGATATATCCAAAGGGGTTTATTGTTTAAGTTTCTTTATGTGAAGGTGCTTTATTATTAGAGGCCAAAAGAGGATTTTTAATTTAACTTTAAGTATTAATAATTTGGTATTTTATTATTTATGTTTTAAATTATTGAAGCTGATTATTCAATTTAAAGAACCTTGTAAGCTAGTGACTTCAAAGTGCAAAAGCCACTAACCTACAAGTCCTAAGGCTCAAAATTGTAATTCTACCATTTCCCCATAAAATATATGATTGGTTGCTTAGAGTACTTGAAGATTTACTAATGATTTATTATGATAGTAAAGGAAAAGATCTTATAAATCCAATATATAAATGCTCTATAGAAGGAATTAAGCATGACATATGAAGGACTTTCAATTCTAATTATTTATCAAATGCTTATTAAAGATCCTTAACAAAATGTGTTTTTGACTTACTAAAAAGAGTTATACACAACACAAGAGGGACTTTAGTTTACTTCAAATTGATTAAGGACTCTCGAATCTAATGCTAGTATGCTCTCCAAAAGAGTAAAAGATGAAGCATAACAATCACTTTATTTAATTATTTAGTATTTAATTAATTGACTCATTTAATCAAACCAAGTTTATTTAAATGAAACATCACATTTTATTTAATTCAAGCTAATTAAAAATTTTTATTATTGATTGATTTTTATTTAATTTATTTAAAATTTTAATTAATTTTGATTAATCTACTTTTATTATTTAATTCTTTTTTATTTACTTAATTTTTTTTATTTTAGTTATTTTTAAAATTTTGATTTAAATTTTATTTGTTAATATTTATTTATTTATTCTTTAATTTTATTAGTTTTATTTAATTATATAAATTCCTTAATGTATAAGGAATTTAAGGTAAAGTTTTAATCGACCAAATTAATCTAAATTCTCAAGTAATTAAGATTATTGGTTCGAATTGAGCCACGGAGGGATCCTAAAAATTTAAATTAATATGATCAATATTTAATATTATCTAATTTTATTTAATTATTTTTAATTTAAGGGTTAAATTTTAATTAATTAAGTTTTAATTACATTTAGAAGTTGATTATAATTTTTATTTCATTTTAGAAATCTTTAAGGTTGATTGCAATTTATTTTACATTTTTATAAATTTTGTGTAGTTTATTATGATATTTAGAAAAGTCAACCCCAAAATAGAGTCTTATTTTAGTTTTTTTAATAAAGGGCATTAATGAATTTCGATTAGTGTGAAATTAATTCTCAGGGTTTAAAATTTTATTAATTCTGTTATGTTTGAGTTTATCCCTATTAGATGCAAGTTGAATTTCCTAGAATTTTTCTATGTTCTCTAGACCATATCATAAATGATTTTCTATAGGTGTATCTAGTGTTCACATGGCTTAAAATCAGGTGTGTCTAACCCATGAAATAATGTAAACATGCCACAAAAATTGTGTATTCTAAATCTACATGTATTGGGAGTAATGAATTTCAAAACATTTAGGTTAAATTTTGACCTTCATTTTTCAAAATTCAATTATAGAGAAACCAAGCTTCTAATTTACCTAACAAAATTAGGTGATGATAGCAATATCCCATAGTATCTCCTTACTAAAATTGACCCCAATTTGACCATTGATTATGGAATAGTTAAAGAAAATAATAGGCAAACAAACCTAATTTCTCATTATGCAATGGTGATTAACCCTTACAAATAATTTTAAATTAAAATTAGGCTCAAGCTAATCTATAAAGCTTAAGAACACCAAAATTAGACGATAAATAAATTTATTATGAATTTTTGAAGTTGTGAACATTATCTTATATTTTTTAAAGGGTTTTAGATGAAAAGACAGCTGCCAGCTAATCATTAGTGGTGCTTCCATTCCTTAGAGGTGGCGGTCACATGCATCAAATGGCGAGGGATTGACATGCTTTCCCCTTGTCTCATTTGTTAGGGCTTGGCTCCATTGGATCAATGACTATGATCTGGTTGGATAGGATCTGATCTGTCACACACAAAGAATCACATTGATAGGATGATGCATCTACTTGTTCCAATCGTTTGCTCAAAAAGGATGGTTTGGATCAACTCTATTCTATGAAAATACAAAATAGGGTTCATGGAAGAAGTTTCCAAATGTACGATCTAGTGGACCAATCGACTTGACACTTTAGGCAGAGGTTCACCATGATATAATGATGTTTAGGGAGGAATTTGGACTTTTAAAAAAGTGCTTTATGAGAAGTTATTTAATTCTCTTTACTAAGAGCTATAATTTGCTTTTTTACCTTTATTGAATGGATACCAAAGCTTGAATATATATTTATGTTGCTTCTTGGGACTCCTTGAACAATCCCATAAAAGAAATCATAACCTTAGAAGCTTTAGATTGAAAGTTATATTACTTAGTTTGATTTTAAAGAAATAAAGTTGGAAGCTTATAGCCAAGGGCCTTGGACAGGAGGTCCTTCACTAGGGAAATGAAGAGAAGGCTGAGTGAAGCTCAAATGAAAAGAGTTTGGGTTTGGAGTTGCGTTGTGTGAGGATATTTTTTAGAATGAAGCTTGTAGAGAATTCACCCAAATTCAAACTCTAGGGGTTATTCCAAGGGAAGAGTTACGTCAGAGTGAGTCATTGAATGCTCAACACCTATCTTGGTTGGTTAGTAACCAGAGTAATGCCCTACAAAGAGAACAAAGGCTATGATGGGTTTATAGAGTGATTAGGAATTTTCTAGATTTTTTAGGAGGGTTTAAACTAAGGATTTATGAATTTGGCTAAGTTTGACTAGATTTAGTGATTTAAGCAATTTTAATGTGTTTGACTATGTTGACTTATCAATATAAGGCAAGCCACCTAGGATGGGACTTAGGTAACATCTAGAGACTATTTTATAGAAAGTTATAGGGTTTGGCTCAATTAATTGGCATGAAATTTGAAATTAGGAGATGTGTATGTGAGTGGTTTGATCAATTTAGGTGAGTTAACATGATTAACTCAATATGGATTGACTCTACCATAGGTTGAGCTCATTTAGATCATGAAATGGAGCAATATTGGGGTATTAGAATGGTTGATTTGATTATAATCATGTTTGACCCAAATTTATTAGGTTTGACCAAATTTAGGCTCAATTAATCATGTCAACTATTAAATAGATTACATTGACCAATCATGTCCTCTTCATTAGGAGCTGAGTTAGGGAAATATTTTGAAGTTTAGATGCAAATTAAAGTTTGATTATATGTGAATCAGGTGCTTCATCAATTGGGCTAGGTTGGGTATGCTCGATGATTCAAATGAATTAGTAATTGGATTAGGGAACTAGTGATGATGATTTTGATATATGGAGCTCCAAATGATGTGATTTGAATAGTAATTGATGTCCAGGATTTAGTGTACTTAAAGGGGTAGTATAGAGAGTTAGTTAGTAATAATTTAAGGTTTCTTGGTGTTTAAGTGGCTTTAGTTCACAATCTTTGGAGTTCAAATGACCTCAGCTATGAATGAGTTAAACAAATAGAATCCCAACATATGTGATGAACTTGAAAAATAAATCACACATGTTGGCGTTGATTGAAGAGATCAAAAGAACCCCAAAGATCCTTTGAAATTTTATTTTTATTATCAATTTATTTGCATTTTGTTTGAATTAGAATTCTGATGGATGATTTAGAGGATGATCCTAAGCCATCATATTTGAGTGGTTATATCAGAGGGTAGTTTTTGGCTTGTGCTTCTTGGCCGCTATCTGGCTTTGGGTGTATTGGGACCTAAAAATATTTTGTGATGAACGTACGGGAAAATCTTCTTTGGATTTTCCCAAGATCTTTAGAATTCATTTCTTTCTCTTAGGAGTCGCTTGCTTTGGCTTTAGTGCATTTCATGTAACAGGCTTATATGGTCCTAGAATATGGGTGTCTGATCCTTATGAACTAGTTGGAAAAGTACAATCTATAAATCCAGCATGGGGTGCAAAAAGTTTTGATCCTTTGGTTCTAGGGGGAATAGATTCTCATCATATTGTAGCATGTACATTGGGCATATTAGTGGGTCTATTCCATCTTAGTGTTTGTCCGCCTCATCGTTTATACAAAGGATTATTACGCATGGGTAATATTGAAACTATGCTTTTCAGTAGTATTGCTGCTATTTTTTTTTATAGTTTTTGTTGTTGCTGGAACTATGTGGTATTGTTCAGCAACTACCCCAATCAAATTATATTTCCCCACTCATTATCAGTGGGATCAGGGGTACTTCCAGCAAGAAATATATCGAAGAGTTGGGGCCGAACTAGCCAAAAATCCGAGCTTATTGGAAGTTCGATCTAAAATTCCTGTAAAATTAGCTTTAGTTAAGATACATCCTCTTTTAATGCATTCCTTATTGCTGATCTTAGTAAGAAGACCATCTCGGATACAACCACTTTTAATGCATTCCTTATTGCTCTATCCATAGAGATAAGACAAAGAGACAATTCAAGGTCTTATGCTTAGAGTGATTCAACAAGAAGATAACTAGAGGAACCTCAAAGGCCTATCCGAGAGGCAAGGAATGGTATTCCCCTATCCTCCGCTCATGGCTAGCATCCAGACTGCCTTAGTTAGCTACATCCCTCAGGGTGAAGCTGTTGCAAATGTATTTTTCATGTCTTATGTTTTGATGATTGACAAACACTGCTTTTCTTGGACAGCTTGTTGCTTTTAACTTTTGAGGAATCGACGATCGGACAATAAAAAAGGAGCCAAGTTCAGGAATGCGTAGGTTTAGGGTTGAGTCAGTCTGTACTTTTGTTTTTTACCTTTTAAGTCCACTTGTAATAGTCAAAAAGACTGATGCTTTGTAACCCTTCACACACACACTTGAGAGACTTAGAAATTCTATTTTTACTCATATCGGCTAGGACGATGTCTTTGATCGGCCTGGACGATCAGCTTAAAACAGAAAGTCTAATTAAGGATTCTTAATTAAGGCAGCCGACGTTAACAGATCGTCCTGGACGATACGTGTATCGGCCAGGACGATAAGCTCAAAACAAAAAGAAGTAGCCGCCATAGACAAGTATGGTATACCATATCTTTAAAGTATCGGCCAGGACGATCCTCGGATCGGCCTGGACGATATTAACAAATTATGCCATAATTGTTCAGGAAATCAAGGAAGTAATTAAGGATGATTGATACGATCATATCGTCCTGGACGATCGCAAGATCGGCCAGGCCGATCTAGTCAAAAACCTTAAGTTACTTCAGGACGATCAATATCGGCCAGCCCGTATTCAGGGCTATTGTCAGGACAAATTTCCTCTGATTTGAACTGATCGGCCAGGACGATCGTGAGATCGGCCTGGACGATCAAGCTATTTTTCAATCGTCCAGCTTTACATCCAGGGCTATGCTCTGGCCGATCTTCATTGATTTGTACTGATCGGCCAGGTCGATGTCCATATCGGCTTGGAAGATATTGTCGGCAACTTGCAATTAATGAGCTCTTTTGGAGCTCTTCTATTTAAGAGCTCTTGTTCAACGTTTTTAAAAACCTTTTGGCTGCTGCCTTGACCTAAGAAGGCCTTGAGGAGAGAAAGAGAGAGAGAAGAGAGAGAGAGGATCTTGTGAGGGGGAGCTTGTGAGGGGTTTCACAAGGGTTGCTTCAAGGATCTCTCTGCGTCGTCTTCGTCTAGAGTTTCTCGTCCGTGGAAGGGTCGGTAGAGGTAAGGAGTTTTTCTTTTGGTTCTGGTTCTCTGCCAGCTTCAGGAGGAAGCAAAAGGAGATAGGTTCTCTGCCTTGCCGGGGTGGCAAAAAGGAGGTTCTTGTGAGGGTTTCTCCACCTAGCCGTGGGGGCTAAAGGAGAGTCACTTTTTGTGTAGTGCAATACTTGGAGGGTGCCTCCAAGGAGTGGACGTAGGTCGAGTCGACCGAACCACTATAAATTTCTGTGTTCTTTTTCTTGCTTCCGCACTTTTAAATTCTGCATTATTTTGTGGTGTGATTTGGTTTATGTGATTTTATTTCTTTGTTTAAAAAGAAGTTTTAAAATACCAATTCACCCCCCCTCTTGGTTAGTTTGGGACTAAGTTCATAGGGCTTAACATCCACATCAAACTTTCAAGTGGTATCAGAGCTTGATTCGAAAATTATAGTTTGAAAACTTTTTGAATTTGATCCATGTCTAACTTTGGAAATCGCAACACTACGGAAGGGTATTCTATTACCCGACCTCCTCTGTTCGATAACCTACCTTTTGATTTTTGGAAAACTCGCATGTCAACTTTTCTACAATCTACTGATTATCGCATGTGGATGCTTATTCAAGAAGGTTATTCTCCACCTTCTCGTGAAATTAACGGTTTTAAAACTGAAGTTGCTTTTACCGAATGGACTTTTGATGAACGAGATTTAGCTCAACTAAATGCGAAATGTTTGAATTGTTTTTTCTGTGCTTTAAAATCTGAGGATTACATGCGTGTTTCAACTTGCAAAACTGGTAAAGAAATTTGGGATAAATTGTGCATTACTTATGAAGGCACTAATGAAGTTAAACAATCCCGTTTAAACATTCTCTTGCATGACTACGAACTTTTTCGTATGAAACCTCATGAATCGATTTCTGACATGTACACTAGGTTTACTCAGATTGCTACTTCATTGCATGCACTAGGAAAAGAACTTTCGAACTATGAAAAAGTTAACAAGATTTTGAGATGCTTTCCTTCTTCTTATGATGCAAAAATTACTGCAATCACTGAATCTAAAGATTTAAACACCTATTCTATTGATAACTTGCTTGGCTCACTCATTGCTTACGAGCAAGGGGTGAATCAAAGAAATCTTGATGCAGGTGAGAAGAAAAAGGAGAAAACAATTGCACTGAAGGCACACAAATCGGATTCTGAATCTTCCGGGTCTGAAAGAGATGGAGTTGCCTTCATCACAAGGCAATTCAAAAGCTTTCTAAGGAAGAAACAAAAAGCATCATCAAAGTTGGAGAAAAGGTAAAGATCATAAACATATTAAAGGATCTTCTGATGTTGTTTGTTTTGAATGCAGAAAGCCTGGACATGTGAGAACTGATTGCCCTAAGCTTAGAGATCAATCAAGCAAAGAAAAAATTGATGAGAAAGCAAAGTCTAAGAAGGACAAGAAAAAACAAAGGAGCTTTTGGGCAGAATCTGGTACTGATTCTTCTGAGACTGAACCAGAGGAAGAAACTACAAACTTGTGTTTCATGGGAAAAGATCAAATTGATCAAGAAGAGGTATGTGAACTTTCATACGATCAACTTCTTGAAGTTTCAGAAAAAATTCATGCATCATATAGGAAATTAAAGAAAACTCATGCTAGCTTGAAATTAGAATTCTTAAATCTACAAAAAGAGCATGAAATTTTGATTAAAGACCATCAAACAATTGATTCAAATCACATAACTTTACTTGATGAATTTGATGAGCTAAATAAAAATCATGATAAGTTAGTTGAAGAGCATGATGCATTGAAAATATCACACACATCTCTTGAATCTGATTTTAAGAAGTCAAAAGAAATAGAAAAAGATTTGAGGATTGAAAATGAAGTTTTAGAAAACACAAACTTGAAGATTCAAAATGATTTAGCAGCATGTAAGAAATCTAGGATGACTTCTACTTTTAATCAATTGCCAAAACCTAGAGAGAGGCATTATAACTCAAATCACTTAAGAAATCCCTTTCCTGGAGTTAGATGTTTTTCTTGTGGCCTGCTAGGACATATCTCACACACTTGCACAATTCATCATAGTTCACATTGGGTGTGGAGACCTAAGATGCATAATCCACAGCATACCACACATGCATTGCATTCTTCTCTTCATAAGAAGGAACCCAAACCTGCTTGGGTTCCTAAAACTAACATTTGATAATTTTGCAGGAAGTCTCTCACAAAAGACCTCGTGAGAGTATGTGGTACCTGGACAGTGGATGCTCTCGACATATGACTGGTGATGCTAGCCAGTTTGTTGTACTAGAATCTAGGACTGGAGGCAAGGTTACTCTTGGAGACAACACCACCAGGAAGGTGGTAGGAGCAGGTATAATCAGAAATTCCAAGAACCTTATGATTGAAAATGTTTTGCTTGTAGATGGATTGAAGCACAACTTGCTCAGCATCAGTCAATTCTGTGACAAAGGCTTCATCGTACAATTCTTCACGAATTCATGCATTGTAAGTTTAAGTAACAACACCATTTTGCAGGGAAAGAGGGTAAACAACGTTTATATGCTTGATTTAAATAGCATTGAATGTGCTGCTTCTTTTTGCTTAAAAACTGTCATTGATGATTCTTGGTTGTGGCACAGGAGGCTTTGTCATGCAAGTATGAAAACCCTTAGGAAAGTGACCCAAAAGGACCTAGTTAGAGGTGTCCCCAAACTTAAGTTTACAAAAGACCACCTTTGTGATGCCTGTCAACTAGGAAAGCAAATTCACTCTTCATTTCACCCCATAAAGGACATTAGCACCTCTAGACCTTTAGAAGTCCTTCACATGGATTTGTTTGGACCCATTAGCATAGCAAGTTTGGGAGGGAAAGTCTATGGTTTTGTGATTGTTGATGACTACTCGAGGTTCACTTGGACTAGATTTCTTTCTCATAAAAATGAGTCTTTTGAGGAGTTTAAAACTTTTTCTACTTGGATTCAGAAGAAGCTAGGGTGTGAGATTTTGACCATCCATAGTGATCATGGGGGAGAGTTTGAAAATGAAAGATTTGGAGATTTTTGTGAGGAGAAGGGGATTAGCCACAAATTTTCAGCCCCTAGGACTCCTCAGCAGAATGGAGTAGCTGAAAGGAAGAACCGGACCTTGGTGGAAGCCGCTAGAGCCATGCTTGCTGAGTATTCACTTCCAAAATACTTTTGGGCTGAAGCGGTTAACACAGCATGTTATGTGTTGAATAGGGTGAATGTTAGAGTCAAATTAGAAAAGACACCCTATGAGATCCTTAAGGGTAGGACACCCAATCTTTCCCACCTTCATGTCTTTGGTTGTAAGGTTTTCATTCACAACAATGGAAAGTCTCACTTGGGAAAATTTGATCCTAAATCTGATGAAGGAGTATTCTTGGGATATTCTAGTGTTGGGAAATCTTTTAGAGTGTTTAACAAGAGAACCTTGATGGTGGAAGAGACAACCCATGTAGTTTTTGATGAGTCTGATCATAAGAAACATGGAGTAGATGATGATGATGTTGGAGAGATTACAAGTGGAGTAGAAAATTTGGGGAAGGGGAGTGAGCACCTAAACAATAGAGGAGTAGAAGGAGTCACCCAAGGAATAGAAACTTTTGATGAAAGGGGAGAAACTTCACACACTTTGCCTAGAGATTGGAGATACTCTACTAGTCACCCCAAGGATTTGATCTTAGGAGACCTTTCTAGTGGAGTTAAGACTAGACATGGACTTAGGAAGGAGGTGAACCACTCTGCCTTTATCTCTATGACTGAACCCACCACCATTAACCAAGCCCTCTCTGATGAGTTTTGGATGTTGTTGCAACCCATGACCCCGAGTTTGAGATTTTGATGATGCCAAATAATGAGTGTTTTGGAACTGCTTTTCATTGATTATTATTTTATCTGTTATTTTTCTTGAGCACTAACATTTCAGGAAGATCACAAGTGACTCAGGAAGAAAGGAAGACTCAAGACCGGGTAGATTAGGAGTATGAGTCAAATATTGTATTTTTCATTTATTGTATTTTTTACTTTATTGAGTCTGGCCACAAAATGCGTAAGAGTAAGAGCAACCATGCACACACACAGGGGGAGAGTTTTTTTTTAACTGCAAATTATAACAAAATTCTTCTCTGTAGATCGTACTGTACGATTTTATTTCGTACTGTACGATCCAAGCTATGTGGACAATTCTGTGAATAGATCGTACTGTACGAAGCCTTTCGTACTGTACGATATATTCAAATCCAAAACCCTAGCCGTGAGATAGTTTAAGTAAGTGATTTTGCGCCGTTCGTACTGTACGAACAAGTTCGTACTGTACGATCTGTTTTTAATACTTACTTAAAATTAACCCGTGATTAGTGCATGTAATCCAGGGCTAATGAAAATTTGAACATCGTACTGTACGATAGTAATCGTACCATACGATGAACAGAGACGACATCCGATCGTCCAGACCATCGTCCTGTACGAGTAGTATCTTGTTGGATCGTACCGTACGATATTATATCGTACAGTACGATTTATTTTTGTACTGATCGTACATCTTCGTACCAGGACGACGGCTGTTTGTGAAGATCGTACTGTACGATGTTGAATCGTACTGTACGAACAGTAACGGCTAATTTTTAAATCAGAGGTTTTTGGAGCCCGTTTTTAGGTGTCAATCAACTCTTTTTGGGTAACAATTACAAAGGGGGTGAACGTGGTTAGAGAGGGATTCCAAGGGAGAAAATTCTAGAGAAATTCTTGAGGGTTGAGAGAGGAAGGAGGAGGTGAGCGTTGTGAGGGAGAAGAGGTGTGAGGGAGATCACACGGTTGCTCCAAGCTTGCTGCATCTTGCTCCTCCTGTGGCCCGAGAAGGATTTGAGGAAGGATCTCCAAGGGAAAGGCTCGTCTACATCCGTTACCTCGAGGTTCTCTGCCTTCTCCAGGAGGGAGAAAAACGAGAAGGTTCTCTGCCGTCGCCAAGAGGGTGAAAATAGAGTTTGGTATTCCGCCACGCCGGTTGGTGAAAGGGAGGTTTGTACAGGCTTCTCCGCCTTGCCAAGGGGGGCAAAAGGAGAACTATTTTGATAGTGAAAATCCCGGAGTGGAGGACTCCGGGGAGTGGACGTAGGTCATATTTTGACCGAACCACTATAAAATTCTTGGTGTGTTCTTTCTTTATCATTGCTTACTTTTTGCTTGCACTTTAATCTTGTCATATCTATTGCATGTTTTTTTGTGAAAGCAAATTTGCATAAATCTTTGTTTTAATACACCTATTCGTACAGTACGAAACTTTTGGTCAAAAGTCGTACTGAGGGCCTCGGGACGATCGATATTCGCCTGATCGTACTGTACGATACGTATCGTACTGTACGAGTTGACTGTCTTTTCCCGAAACGAACGGTCAGAACATTGATTGCATATCGTACTGTACGATCTCCAATCGTACTGTACGATTTACGGAAATTCCTATAAATGCCCTGGCCTAGGCTGTTCAATTCACTCAACCCTCTCCTCACTCAGCCTTCACTTCGTTTTCGTGCCCTCCTACAATGTCTAAACGAGGTCGGATGACTGCCGGAAGCTCGTCCTCCTCCAGTCGTCAACCCGATCGCTTTCTCAATAGTGAAAATGAGGAAGCCTACTACCGCTACAGGGCTTGCAAAATCTCTCCCTCGAAAATGCTTAATCAGGCCGCTCTAAATTTCGAGGTAATGGGCCTCTTTGCCTCCACTACCTTTCAATTCCTACTCACCCTAGCATTTCCATACAATTATGAACTCCTTTTTGAATTTCTCGCCAACCTCACCTACACCATTGATAACACCACGTTTCACTCCTTTGTTTGTGGCCGCCCCGTTGAAATAACTAGAGCTGACATCGCCCAACATATTGGGCTGTCCACCGAAGGACCTATGGTTCGCTCGTTTCTCACCGATGATTTTGACTGGAGCGATGTAAATAGAGTCCTTAGGAATACTGTTTTTCACCAACACCAGCCTCTAGTCCAATCCTTAACCCGCAATGCCCGTATAATTCAACATGTTCTTCGAACCTCTATCATTCCCAAAGGTGGCGACCGCATCAATCTGACCCCTACCCTGTCAGTCGCTACCTACCTGATTATGTCCAACATTAAGTTTGATGAGGTCGATTTGATTAGCAATTATATTCAGCACATGACTTTTGTTCGTCTTCCCACCACTCGACGGAAACAAAATCTGGCTCTTGGTCACCTAATAGGATATATCCTCTACCATAAATATCAGTTATCCTACCCTGGTGAACCCGACATGCTTCCTATTTTTTATACGGATGCTTCTTTCCGTATCCTCTTTCATCGGGGACATGAGCCTGAAGAACCCGTCTTTGATGAAGAAGAAGGAGAAGATGCACCAGCCGCAGCTCCAGCTCGACCACGACGCCATACTGCACCCCGAGCACCAGCACCAGCACCAGCGCACTCTGATGATGACTTAGTCGCCCGCTTCGACCAGCTGCAGACTCGTCTCGACATGCATATTCAAGAACAGCATCACCAACACGAGACTGATATGCAGTGGTTTGGCGAACGATTCACTGCAATTGATCACCGCTTCGATGCTCTCTTTCAATATTTTCAACCAAATCCACCTCCACCACCACCGGATCAGGACCCGTCTGCTTAGTTTGTTTATGTTTGCGTTGTAGTTTCTGTTTGTTTTCTTCTCTTACTTTTTGCTTTTAGTAGCTCCTCCTTTTTGTGCTGTCAAAAGGGGGAGAAGTTTGTTGTGATGTTGTAATGCCTATTTATCTAAATGCAGTATCTTTTGTTTTGTACTTACTTGTAGTATTTTTTTTCTTTCTTGTGTTTAATTTAAAAAAAAAAAAAACAAAAAAATTAACAACAAAAGAAATATTTTTCAAAAGAAATGGTTTTCTTTCTTACTTGCAACAAATTATTTGACATCATCAAAAAGGGGGAGATTGTTGCAACCCATGACCCCGAGTTTGAGATTTTGATGATGCAAAATAATGAGTGTTTTGAAACTGCTTTTCATTGATTATTATTTTATCTGTTATTTTTCTTGAGCACTAACATTTCAGGAAGATCACAAGTGACTCAGGAAGAAAGGAAGACTCAAGACCGGGTAGATTAGGAGTATGAGTCAAATATTGTATTTTTCATTTATTGTATTTTTTACTTTATTGAGTCTGGCCACAAAATGCGTAAGAGTAAGAGCAACCATGCACACACACAGGGGGAGAGTTTTTTTTTAACTACAAATTATAACAAAATTCTTCTCTGTAGATCGTACTGTACGATTTTATTTCGTACTGTACGATCCAAGCTATGTGGACAATTCTGTGAATAGATCGTACTGTACGAAGCCTTTCGTACTGTACGATATGTTCAAATCCAAAACCCTAGCCGTGAGATAGTTTAAGTAAATGATTTTGCGCCGTTCGTACTGTACGAACAAGTTCGTACTGTACGATCTGTTTTTAATACTTACTTAAAATTAACCCGTGATTAGTGCATGTAATCCAGGGCTAATGAAAATTTGAACATCGTACTGTACGATAGTAATCGTACCATACGATGAACAGAGACGACATCCGATCGTCCAGACCATCGTCCTGTACGAGTAGTATCTTGTTGGATCGTACCGTACGATATTATATCGTACAGTACGATTTATTTTTGTACTGATCGTACATCTTCGTACCAGGACGACGGCTGTTTGTGAAGATCGTACTGTACGATGTTGAATCGTACTGTACGAACAGTAACGGCTAATTTTGAAATCAGAGGTTTTTGGAGCCCGTTTTTAGGTGTCAATCAACTCTTTTTGGGTAACAATTACAGAGGGGGTGAACGTGGTTAGAGAGGGATTCCAAGGGAGAAAATTCTAGAGAAATTCTTGAGGGTTGAGAGAGGAAGGAGGAGGTGAGCGTTGTGAGGGAGAAGAGGTGTGAGGGAGATCACACGGTTGCTCCAAGCTTGCTGCATCTTGCTCCTCCTGTGGCCCGAGAAGGATTTGAGGAAGGATCTCCAAGGGAAAGGCTCGTCTACATCCGTTACCTCGAGGTTCTCTGCCTTCTCCAGGAGGGAGAAAAACGAGAAGGTTCTCTGCCGTCGCCAAGAGGGTGAAAATAGAGTTTGGTATTCCGCCACGCCGGTTGGTGAAAGGGAGGTTTGTACAGGCTTCTCCGCCTTGCCAAGGGGGGCAAAAGGAGAACTATTTTGATAGTGAAAATCCCGGAGTGGAGGACTCTGGGGAGTGGACGTAGGTCATATTTTGACCGAACCACTATAAAATTCTTGGTGTGTTCTTTCTTTATCATTGCTTACTTTTTGCTTGCACTTTAATCTTGTCATATCTATTGCATGTTTTTTTGTGAAAGCAAATTTGCATAAATCTTTGTTTTAATATTTCAAAAACAACAAAAAATTAGAACTCTTGTTTAGGGTTAATTTTATTAATCGAAAGACTTTTACAATTCACCCCCCCCTCTTGTCGTTTAGTAATTTCAGATGTTAGCAATGCAAGAAGAGTTGAATCAATTTGTTAGGAATGATGTTTGGGAACTTGTGGAAAGACCTAAGGGACAAAGTGTAGTTGGGACAAAGTGGGTATTTAAGAACAAAGTGAATGATTCAGGAGTGGTGGTGAGGAATAAAGCAAGATTGGTGGCTAAGGGGTACAATCAAATAGAAGGGATAGACTTTGAAGAGACTTTTGCCCCTGTAGCTAGATTGGAAGCCATTAGAGTGCTATTAGCCTTTGCTTGTTATAAAGGATTTAAGCTTTTTCAAATGGACGTCAAGAGTGCCTTTTTAAATGGGGAGATAAAAGAAGATGTGTTTGTAGAACAACCTCCAGGTTTTGAGAGTTCTCAATTTCCAAATCATGTGTTTAAATTAAAAAAGGCTTTGTATGGTTTAAAACAAGCACCAAGAGCTTGGTATGAGAGGCTTAGCACATTCTTACTAGAGAGAGAGTTTGTCAAGGGGAGCGTAGACACCACCCTTTTTCTTAAAAAAGTTGGAGATGATTTACTCATTGTTCAGATCTATGTTGATGATATACTCTTTGGATCCTCTAATAAAAATTTGTGTGATGATTTTTCTAAAACAATGTGTAGAGAGTTTGAGATGAGTTTAATGGGAGAATTGTCTTACTTTTTGGGGTTTAGCATAAAACAATTGGAAGATGGCACTTTTCTAAATCAAACAAAATACATAAAAGACATTTTGAAGAAATATGAGATGGACAAAGCCAAGCCAATTAACACTCCCATGACTTCTAGTGCTCCGTTGGATAAGGACCCAAGTGGTAAGTCTGTTGATCAGAAGAAGTATAGAGGTATGATTGGATCTTTACTTTACTTGACTGCAAGCCGACCTGACATTATGTTTAGTGTTTGCCTTTGTGCTAGGTTTCAAGCTGACCCTAAGGAATCCCACATGACTGCTATTAAAAGGATTTTTAGATACCTTTTGGGGACACAAGGATTAGGGATTTGGTACCCTAGACATAGCACTTCTTTTGAAATTATTGGTTTTTCTGACTCTGATTTTGCAGGATGCAAGGTGGATAGAAAGAGCACCTCCGGAACCTGTCAATTCATTGGACAATCCTTGGTCTCTTGGTCTAGTAGAAAGCAAAATTCTGTTGCACTTTCCACTGCTGAAGCTGAATACATTGCTCTTGGAAGTTGTGTGGCCCAAGTTCTTTGGTTGAAACAACAGGTATTGGATCTAGGATTACATGTAAGCACCATCTCAATTTTTTGTGACAACACTAGTGCCATATGCATCTCTAAAAATCCTATCCAGCATTCAAGAACTAAACACATTGACATTAGGCATCACTTTATTAGAGATCATGTGACTAAGGGAGACATTGAGTTACACCATGTGACAACTGAAAACCAACTGGCAGACATCTTTACTAAACCACTGGCCTTCGACACTTTCAGTTCTTTAAGGACCAGATTGGGTGTGATTGACATAAATGCATGAAACCTTTTTAGCTAAAATTTTCTTTTATTTGTTTTTACCTTCTTTTTCCTTTTCGTGTACCTTAGTTTTAGATCTTCACTGATATGATATCTCTTGTCTTGTCTTTAACAATTTGTAGTTAATATGTTTTCATCCACTTAATCACCTAGATAGTATGAATATCTTGTGATTGTGTCTCTTTCCCTAACGTAGTATTAGTGGCATAGTTTTCTTTTCTAATCAAAAGTCTATCTCAAAATAAAAGATTGTTTATGAAACTAAGATCCTTTCTAAAACTTGCTTAAGCAAATCTATCTTGTATTTACAATGATTAAAAGTTTTTTTGTCACATCATGATCCCTCGTTACTCTTGTCTTTGATTATTAATCCTGCTTGTGGTAATTCTTCCCTATGTTAGAGAGAGAGCTCCTATTCTCTAATATCTGAGAAGATATATTCACAACTAAGTTTTTTAAAAGAGTCTAAAAGGGAATCTAGCTTGCAAAAATAAAAAAAATTTGGCCAATGATGCCAACAAAAGAAGCGCAAAGACGCCAAAAAATTGAAAAATCTATAAAAAGATGCGCAAAGCGCCACAACATTGACAAGAGGCATAAAATGAGCCCACTCAAAAGCAAGCTACTCTCCCTTTTTATATCTTTTAGAACCTAGAAGTTTTGATTCTCAAAGGCTTGATCTCGATTATCGTTCGATTGTGACAAATCTACCTCATTGTTTTATGGAGATATTTTCCTTATGCCAAGTGGTGGGTAGAATCTTTTTCTCATATCCAATTAATTATTTGAGTTAGGTCATTGATTTCAAAAGACGATTCTACCCTAAGACAACGATTTTGGCTAAGGGTAAACCATGAACGGATATTCTCCTATTCTATGGATTAAATGAGATTGGTAACACGTTAACTCACAAATTTTTAAATCAATCACATGAAATACTATATCATTGTTGTGCCTTGATTAAAAAAAAAAAAAAAGGGAGAATCTCTTTAACTGTGCTTTCATGTACCCTCCTTTTTGATATGTCAAAAGGGGGAGAAGTTTATGAGGTTATTTTTTAATGGTTGCTATTAAATCTTTTTTTAGTGTTTTTCCATCATCAAAAAGGGGGGAGATTGTTGCAAATATATTTTTCATGTCTTATGTTTTGATGATTGACAAACACTGCTTTTCTTGGACAGCTTGTTGCTTCTAACTTTTCAGGAATCGTCGATCGGACAATAAAAAAGGAGCCAAGTTCAGGAATGCGTAGGTTTAGGGTTGAGTCAGTCTGTACTTTTGTTTTTTACCTTTTAAGTCCACTTGTAATAGTCAAAAAGACTGATGCTTTGTAACCCTTCACACACACACTTGAGAGACTTAGAAATTCTGTTTTTACTCATATCGGCCAGGACGATGTCTTTGATCGGCCTGGACGATCAGCTTAAAACAGAAAGTCTAATTAAGGATTCTTAATTAAGGCAGCTGACGTTAACAGATTGTCCTGGACGATACGTGTATCGGCCAGGACGATAAGCTCAAAACAGAAAGAAGTAGCCGCCATAGACAAGTATGGTATACCATATCTTTAAATTATCGGCCAGGACGATCCTCGGATCGGCCTGGACGATATTAATAAATTATGCCATAATTGTTCAGGAAATCAAGGAAGTAATTAAGGATGATTGATACGATCATATCGTCCTGGATGATCGCAAGATCGGCCAGGCCGATCTAGTCAAAAACCTTAAGTTACTTCAGGACGATCAATATCGGCCAGCCCGTATTCAGGGCTATTGTGAGGAAGATTTTCCTCTGATTTGAACTGATCGACCAGGACGATCGTGAGATCGGCCTGGACGATCAAGCTATTTTTCAATCGTCCAGCTTTACATCCAGGGCTATGCTCTGGCCGATCTTCATTGATTTGTACTGATCGGCCAGGCCGATGTCCATATCGGCCTGGACGATATTGTCGACAACTTGCAATTAATGAGCTCTTTTGGAGCTCTTCTATTTAAGAGCTCTTGTTCAACGTTTTTAAAAACCTTTTGGCTGCTGCCTTGACCTAAGAAGGCCTTGAGGAGAGAAAGAGAGAGAGAAGAGAGAGAGAGGATCTTGTGAGGGGGAGCTTGTGAGGGGTTTCACAAGGGTTGCTTCAAGGATCTCTCTGCGTCGTCTTCGTCTAGAGTTTCTCGTCCGTGGAAGGGTCGGTAGAGGTAAGGAGTTTTGCTTTTGGTTCTGGTTCTCTGCCAGCTTCAGGAGGAAGCAAAAGGAGATAGGTTCTCTGCCTTGCCGGGGTGGCAAAAAGGAGGTTCTTGTGAGGGTTTCTCCACCTAGCCGTGGGGGCTAAAGGAGAGTCACTTTTTGTGTAGTGCAATACTTGGAGGGTGCCTCCAAGGAGTGGATGTAGGTCGAGTCGACCGAACCACTATAAATTTCTGTGTTCTTTTTCTTGCTTCCGCACTTTTAAATTCTGCATTATTTTGTGGTGTGATTTGGTTTATGTGATTTTATTTCTTTGTTTAAAAAGAAGTTTTAAAATACCAATTCACCCCCCCTCTTGGTTAGTTTGGGACTAAGTTCATAGGGCTTAACATCCCCATCAAACTTTCAGAAGCATCCAGAAAGTCACGCAGTTACTTCAAACTATCAACCAAGAAGATTAGAAGACCTTTTTCCCCTCCCAATGCATGAAGGAAAAGCTCAAGAGAAGCCATTAAGGGAAGACTTTCTACCTTTATCCTTAGCTCCTCATCTAGAAGCCACATCTAATCCTAGCCTATCTGTCCTTTCTTCCTCTAATCCTGCCCGCTATCCCAACTAAAAAGAGAAAGAAGACGGCTACCCTCTCTAATTAGTTCTTATCTGTCCTAGCTAGATAGAAATTCACTACTTCCAGCTCATAGAGGATGCAATAACTTAGGCTAGCTACCTATGCCTTTCCTTTCTACATGAGGGAGGAAGATAAGAGAAAGAAGGCTAGGTCCCAACCTCTTCCACTAGAAATGGCTTCTTCTCATAAGGCTTCTAGCTAGTAGTGATAAAAACCTTACTTATCTATCTTGAGAAAGAGGATAGATAGAAAGATAAATTGATCACTGTCTTTGTCTACTATAACTGAAGATAAGAGGAAGATGCAAAAAGGTAGGATAGATGATAAGACGATGCATCTTTGCATCTTCTCGTCTGGATCTATATATAGGGGCTCCTTAGAACTCCTTCTCCTTCTATCTTATACTCTCAAGCTGAGGTAGCTCGAAGCTTTGAATGGCTCCTACCTAGCTTCCTTCTTTCTAGTAATTAGAGTCTTCTATTTGCAGTTTTGAATCTTGCTATGAGTGTCATTTCCCTTCAAGCCATTGAACTCTGCTATGAGGGAGGCACCCTTTCTTCTAATGCTTCCTCCATACTCTATATCTTCTAGTATATATATCAGGCTGTATTTCACTCAATAATAGTTCCTGCCTCAAGTTTTTTTCTTCCTTCTTACGGTTATATCCTCTTTGATATGTCGGTAAAGGGGAGTGAGAAGGTTTGAATTTCTTCTTTTCAATGATTCCTCCTTGTCTCTAGTACTGTAATATGAGTGATAGCTCTAAGAGGAAGAATTCACAGTCTAAGTACTATTATAGATATAAGATAGATAGAGAGGTAAAGTCCTTCTTCTCCTCTGCTTTACCTCTCACTGATCTTCTTCCGCCGCAGCTCTTGCTTCCTTTCCCTTTTTCAAGTGAGCTTTCTTTTCCTAACCTCTCACCCTGCTCACCACTCTGATTCTTCTCTTTGATCCTTTCCCAGCTTCTCAAGGAGGGGACTTTATCTCTGGGTAGAAATAAGCAAACTACTCCTTACCTCTGCCTTTATCTGAGGTAGGCTCCATCAAGAGCTTTCTCATCCGTGTAGTAACAATGCCTTCTAGCACGTTCTTTTTTCTTTATGTGGGTCAGCGAGGATCAAGGACTTATTCCTTTTGCACTATTGATTTGTACGGGCTCAACTACTTTCATTGCTACGCACCTTCTCTCATTCCTCATCGTGTAAAGGGAAGAAAAACCTAATTGAAAGTGGATAAGGGCATGAGGTTCCCCATATGGGAGGTAATTTAGCCATGGTGTTGGTCACGCGGATCCCTAGTTTGTATACAGCCAGTGGTGTCCTCCCTTATGCTATATTCCTTAGCCTCAGAGGTAGGGAAGAAGGAAGTAGGAACAAAGCACGACTTCATGGAGCGTTAGCGGAATCAGAGCTCAGGGAGGAGTTCAAAACTGCTTTCCTTCTTGTTGATACTTACCGAGCAAAAGGGGTAGAGGTGTTGTTCACACATCTTGGTGAAGAAACTATGATTGGTGCTATTTTTGCTTCTTTCCATATTCCCCCAGACTGAGAGATTCTGTGTTGAAGAAATAACTGATGCTATTTCCGCTCTTGGGGGAATAATTGCAGTTGGTGCATGAGTAGGGGCATTCAATTTTTATTTCAACTTTGAGTGAACAAGGCGCTAGCCTATCTTTTCTCAAGCTTGATTCGCAATAGCTATCAGTTCAAGTAGGAGAGTCCTTCTTTCTTTTTGAAATGGCTGAATTAGCCACACCCATAGAAGGGTGAAAGCACACATTCAGGTCAAGAGAAGCAATAGAGTCGACATTCTCCCCGTTATTGGAGGAAGAAGCCATTTTATTGAATTTCTTGGAGGAAGGACTACTAGTGGGTAGTGGTGAAGTAGCTCTTATTAGTTCGAGTTGGTGCCGGTAGCTGTAAACTCTTCTTTCTCAATGGGAATCATAGAACTATCGTAGCCCAGTCCATTGACTTGGCTTTCTTGCTAGAAGAAACTTCCTAAACCTCTTCCTGCTCATTGACAATTGGAAGAACTTTCAAATGGGGGGTAGGTGATGAGGGAAAACCTTCTATCTTAGAAAAGAAAATATACCAAATACAGATAAGGAAAGCACTCGACTCATGCCCAGGTATAGCAGAAGAAAAGGTGCGTAGCAGTGGGTTTGGTAAGAAAAAGAAAAAGTGATTCTACCATCGCATAAGACCAATACTAGCACCTAGTCTTTTTGCCTTTGGCTTTGTATTTGGGTTTGTATCAAGCTTCATTCGCGTCCCGCTCCTCAGCATAACAAGCCCTTACATTTTTTTTTTTCTGATTATGAACTGAACGGAAGGAAGAAATGATTGACTGCCACTTTCTCATTCTGGTTCTTTTACTAATTATTTCAAAGTTTCAGTCTATTTATTTTTGTTGTCGGGGAGAGTCTAAGCAAAAAGAAGTCAAAATAGGTCACGATGATTCAATCAGAGAGAAGATAGAAAAGAATCATTCAGAGCGTATTGAACTTCAATATACAGATCAGCTCTGGAATGGAAGCAACCCCGATGCGATTCTATTTCGCAGAAACACAAAAGGAAGGACCGAGGTCCGAAGAGCTTCATACAAAGAAAAATAGGAAAAATAAAAGGGGCGACTGAAATGAGCGGAGAGCTATTCATTTTTCTCACGTCAATAATTATGTCAGTCTAGTATTGGATTTGCTTTCCGGGTCTTTTCTCTGAGCTATCTAAAAATTGATCAACTTTCTTTTCTAGCCATCCTGAGCTTTCACCTTTCAGAGTCAGGCTAGGCTCCCGCCTAAGCTCATACGTAAGTTGAGTGCTACCTCATTTCTTTTTCTTATATCATCTAAGTGTGTGGCGCCTATCTAAAAAAATGAGATGGAAGAGGACACACATCCCATAAAAGGTCCTAAATCTACGATTCTCCTGGGTGCTTTTTCTTCTTCTATCTTGGTCGCAATCTACTATAAGAAAAAGAAAAGAATTTGAAGAAAAGCCTTATCTCGATTAAGAGCAAAAACATCTTTAGAAGGCTCACATCATAAGTAAGATCTGGTTGATAATAATTAATATATAGGCTTGAAAAAAGTAATAACTTAATAACATACTACTTAACATATCTACTTCCCTTAGTGACTAAAGAAATCAAAGGGGATATGTCGTTCATTGCCCCAACCCTAGATTAGCACGATTGGCCTTCCCTACTTCAAACTTTCCTGCTATAAAGGTTATCAAACTAACCTGGAGAAAAATAATCCTTTACTACTCTATGTCTATTAGGGAATAACCATCCTTCACAGGCGGTACTTACTTTAATGTGCTCTAAAGTGCACTAAAAATGCTTTGAAACAAGCTGAAATGCCAAGCTAAATTGAAAAGAAGCTAGCCACCTTCCCCTCCCTATAGTTACATTCTTTTTCCATCTAGACCGACTCACTGCTCTTTGTCACATTAAACTTTCAATATTTTTTAGAATAGCACTATTACTATAGCTTAGGTCTTCTATCACGTTGTTATAGCGGTTCTTCCTTCCCTTTCTCATTGAGAAAGCTCATAATATTGGCTAGCTGGGCTCTCAAGACACTTTTATCCCCCTCTCATTTCTTCTTGAACCTGAACCATCCATGATCTTTGCCTATGCCGTGTGTCTGGTATGGATGGAGATGGCGATGGATGGGGATATGGAGTACAGTCTATTTGGATAGATTCAATCCTTGCTTCTTCTCCCATGGGGCGATAATTTTTTTCTTATTCAAAGAGTCTGAAGACTTATAAGATGGATTAGTGTCACAAAGTCTTTCAAGAGTGAGGATCCCTACCATTTCTCTGAGGAAAATTGGTAGTGGGGTACAAGCACACGGTTAGGAATGAGCACCAGAGTGCAGATGGATCAGATGTTCGATAGATATTGTAGCCTTGATGACAGGTACTCTTTTTTCGTAGGGGGTAGGCAAGGGGCTCCCTGTAATCAATGTGAAATGCTCACTTTTTTGCTCCTTACAGTTGTACCTTAGGTTTGACCCAGGATGTAAGACCTCAACAACCCCTCTTGGTAGCAGTCTATTACTCCATTTTCAGGAAGTAATAACCAAAACTTTAGAGGGTAAGGTCATATGCCACTAGGTGCATGATTAAGTAACCAGTGTCTAAACCAGCGATGGGCCTTTGGGACCCTAGACATGGTACAGAGCTCCCCTTCAAGCGATATAACTCGCATTGAAGTCTCATGCCCAAATCCTTAAGGAATTGAGCGCCTATGGAAATTCACAAGTAATTAAATTACCTTGAGTGAGAGAGGAGCGTGCTGATGGAAAGTTTTGTCGGTGATCAATTGACTAAGAACTTCCATTAACCAATCATTGAAAGGACACAAAAGTGCTTGCCAGGTTGGGTTGCCTATGGCAAACACATGCAGTTTCCCACTGTCCTATAGTTTTACACTAAACTGACCACACTTTGGTCTTGTCAAATAACTATCCCACTAGATTTCCTGAGCGAAAGTATAAGACTATTGATTAACCAGCCTAGGCCTACTGTACCTATTCTATCACATTCTATTGGATCATCATAATTGCTAGTCACAAAGACTGTGTGGTTAGAGAACTAAAGACTCCCAATATTAGACAGTGTCTCAGAAGTAATCATGGTCATCAATGTAGTGGCTTCCACTGGTAAAGTGTGTCATGCACTAAGTTACTGTGACAACCCTGACACATCCACCCCTCAAGAGGATTCTTGTAGGTGTTTGGAGTGGAGGTCCAAACCGGATGAAACTAAACCGAGTTGAAATGGGATTTGGGTGTAGGATGGGACATAAGCTGATAGCATGGAGGAAGCCCTAGTCATTAATTCGACTGTGGTCTCCCTACATGCTTCACTAGGATTGTAATTTGGTATTAAGATCGTGGTTGGGGAGACTTTGCTACACACCTTTGGCCAAACTTTTCTAACCTTATATAAAGAGCACAAGCTCAGTATCAATTTGACAATTATAGGTTCAGTTCTCCTTCTTAGGATCTTTTTATAATAAGGAGGATCTAAATGCGGTATGCCATCTCCTGTCAAAGAGACATAAGTTTTTTTCATTGATTACTTCAAAGAGGAAAGCTTGAGCTTCCCAATACCAGATAATGTGCAATCCTACACATTTTAGTTAGGTATTGTCCCGTAAAAAGAGTGCAGTTTGGATGCTAGCCAAGAGCGGAGGATAGGGAAATACCATTCCTTGCCTCTTTGATAGGCCTTTGAGGTTCCTCTAGTTATCTTCTTGTTGAATCACTCTAAGCATAAAACCTTGAATTGTCTCTTTTTCTTATCTCTATGTATTCATAAACAAGCATAGGAATAGATTCCCATGAGTAATACATAAGGAAAAACATTCACTTAAGAAGAAGGACATGGGGCGGGATGATTAACCACTAAAAACAAGCTGAGGATTTGAGATAGATATAAAGGAGTCCAATCTAAGGAAGCTTAGGGAGAAACAATCCTACTAGTAAGCAAGTATAAGCAAGCGAGGAATGAGTCCCTGCTAGTGCTCGTATTCGTTGGTGTTTCTTTTTCATAGATAAGATTGTGGCAAGCAACAAAAACTTAAGTTAATATTAGGGTGCAGTGTGAGGGCCCCCTCGAATGTTCCTTGATTTACCATAATTGGGACATATACTTTGAGGATCTGCTTCAGCAAGTCTTCTCCCAAAGGTAAAGGCTGATATTCATTGACTCCCTTTGTCATGTTCCTCTTTCTATCTCAGGCTGAGGTGGATTGGAGCTTTTTTGTAAACCAATGAGTTCAATCATGTTGCATAACGAGTCTAAGGGGGTGGAGTATACTTTTTCAAACTATGATAGAAAACCAATAATAGACTAGATGAATCAGCAATTCTCCTTACCTACTCTATAGTTCTAGTCTGCCTACCAAACAAAGGAAATAGGGATTATACCACATTGCTTCGAGACTGGAAGGAATTTCAATCATAAATAATGAAATCCATATAACTCTACTCTAGGTTGTGAGAACATCATGCCTGTTGTGATTGTGTGGCTTTTTTGCATGGTTTGAGACCCTCTATGAACAAAAAAAAAAAAAGAAGTAGGGTGTTGTAGGAGAACCTCAACTCCCATACTGAAGAGATCTTGGGAAGGCATCTCTATAGATTTAGTAGTTGGACTACCAAAGACCCAATCATGTCATGACAGCTGGGGGTAGTCGATTGATTCTCCAAAATAACAGGCTATAATTCATGGAGGATCATGAATGATGCAATAGAGCCAGGTTTTTTTTGGATGCCAAACCTGCCTTGTCGTAGTCGGTTTTGTAACAGGGAATAAGACGGGTCCGGTGACAATTTCTGAAACTAGGGGGGCTTATCTCCTGGACTGAAGGCAGCATATCT
The DNA here is from genome assembly GCA_016618105.1 of Dendrobium huoshanense. Taxonomy (NCBI): domain Eukaryota; kingdom Viridiplantae; phylum Streptophyta; class Magnoliopsida; order Asparagales; family Orchidaceae; genus Dendrobium; species Dendrobium huoshanense. Next base: position 12,726,824 of record CM028354.1, read on the forward strand.
TTGTAGGGTGAATAGGCTTAGTCGTCTTCTTGTTAGCTTGATGGCTGTGATGAAAGAGCCGACAACATTTCATTCATCAAACAACAACACTTGAGAGTATAAATCTCGTAAGAGAATAGAAGAGGGCTATTTCCTCCATTAATGGGTGTCCTTTTCCCCCTCGTGATTGGATTTCCATACTTGCTTGTCTAGTACTTTCATATTGTTCGCACTCTCTTTTGTTTAGTGTAAAATCCTGATCCCAGCCCTAGAATCAAAACCTTCCTTCGATCCTGTTATAAGGGCATGGCTCTCCCACATCTTCTTCTACAACTTATTTTGTAGAGGAAGTCAGTCGTGAATCTCGGTCTAACTTTGTTACCTTAGCCTGGTCAACAACCTTGTTTCCTAGACCTACTTCTATCCTGATACTGAGGCAAGCCCGGTACCCCTGATTGTGTTATTGAATTTGTTGCTCAAGAACAAGAAAACTGTTCGTAGCTAGAATTGTGTGATCGGCTGTCAGGACGATAGGGACGATAGAGAGTCCTCTAGCCCGGTCCCATCCTTGCATCCTTGTCTTCTGATTTTATTGTGCTAGCGAATCTCAAGTTTTTCCTTATGTAGTTAGTCCTAGCATTCCCTTGCTCCGTTGCCTATGAGTTTTAGTATTCCTGGCCCTTAGGCATTTGAGTTATATGCTCATCTTCCTCTTTTAGTAGCTAGGTATCTAGATCGAGTCTCATACCATTTTCCAAAGAAAGAGAGTATGCTCTTCTAGGGATAGAGCACTCTGTTAGAAGGTTGTCTGCCCTCCATACTGAGCTAAGGTCTACCCTTTCTATTAGCAAAAGTAGCTATATGGGAATGTAGACTAGCTTCTAGTAGCTCTCCTCTATTCTTATAGCTCAGTAGTTGGATGTTTCATATTTCCTTTATGGTTAGAGCACACTAGGATAGAAGAATAGATGAGTTTGTTTCTTTCTTTGAAAAAAATCATGCATTCTAAGTCAGCCATTAGCTCTATCCCTCTCTTGGTAGTCTCTCCTTTCGGTTTAGAGCAAGCTAATATGTCTTTGGTAGAAGTGAGCTTCGTTAGAGTGAGGAAAGAATCGTAGCATTTTGGAAGTTTCATAAAAGAACCTTTGGGGGATAGTTTCTTGATAAACTAGCTCACGTAAAGAAGGAAAGCCACTATCATCTACGATATTTTGGAAATTTCTTTTTCATTAGAAGAAAGTGTTGCATAACAACACTCCTATTCTATTCTTATGCTATGCAATTTCCCAATTTCCTTTTTTTCACCAGGCTTTGATCATGACTCCCAAAAAATTTCAGTACATATGGTGCAAGATGATTCCATATATCGAGGTCGGAATGGGATCGGGTGTTTTCACGTCTCACCATAGTGCCCGGTTTGTTTTGATTTGAGATTGATGAATAAGAAGGAAAATGGAAAAGTAAATTTTAAAAATCAACATCCTTTGCTTGCAAGTCCTATGTTTAGTTAAGGGCATTTCATTTCCAGATAGAAGGATTCAATGCAGCCACAGGTTCCCATATGGCTACCTTGTTAGGACTTCACCCCAGTCGAAGACCCCACCGTGGTATGCACCAATAAGACCACCAAAATCCTATATGACACTAGTGGTACATAGTAGTCATGGGTGATCATTGGTCTGATGCTTCGGGCGAAACCTATTTCCAGGGTGTAATGGGCGGTGTGTACAGGGCCCGGGTACATATTCACCGTGGCATGCTGATGCGCAATTACTAGCGATTCCAATTTCATGTTCCCGAGTTGTAGAGAATAATCCAAGCTGAGGCAATCTTTTCAGATTTGCTCTGCCTTACAGCCTTGCTTCCCATTGTCATTGCCATTGTAGCACATGTGTGGCCCAGCCCATAAGGGCCATGCAGACTTGATGTCATCCCCACCTTCCTCCAGTATCTCACTGGCAGTCCCTCATGAGTGCGACGCACACCTTTTTCTTTGTTTCAGAGCGGGGCGTGTACTATTACCTCTACGTACCACACCACTATGCGGCTCGCGTAAATGCCGAGTCTTCCTCCGCCACCAACTCGATGTCGTCATAACCAAGTATAACCAAACTTCCATGGTCACTGGTACTTTGATGTCACTATAGGTAGGTCTCCATGGGGAACGAGTGATGCAACATGACTTCGGCTCACACATGAAAGCGCTTCGAAGGGCACCGGCTAACAATGGTGAAATTCTTACTGAAAGCACAGCTACGTGCTGGTACTCAAGTCAAGTAGAAGCACTGGCACATAACTCTGCTCCTCGGCTCAGTTTCGGTTGCCATTTCTCCTAGGATGCTTGTCTCAGCAACACAAAATGAGGGTTTCTCTCATTGTAGGACTTGACCAAACATCTCACGACATGAGCTGACAACAACCATGCAGCACCTGTATGAAAGTCAGTACCACCCCATTAAGAACATGTTTTGTTGTTCATATATCAAGGGCTTGTAAGGTTTTGCTCATTGTATCGAATTAAACGACATGTTACACCACTTGTAGGCCCCAATCAATTCCTTTGAGTTTCAGTCTTACGATCACACTCCCCAGGTGGAGTGTTTCACGCGTTAGCTGGGCCCTCGATCTGCATAGACCAAGGGAGAGCTCTCATCATTAACGGGATGGACTACAAGGGTATCTAATCTTGTTTGCTTCCCATGCTTTCACACCGCAGCATTAGTAGGGACCCAGAGAGCTGCCTTCGCTTTTGGCATTCCTTCGTAGATCTTTAGATTTCACCCCTACACATAAAATTTCACTCTCCTCTGTCTCACTCAAGTGAATTGGTTTTGAGAGCATTCTGCCAGTTTTTGGTGACTTAAACCTGAAACCCGATTCACTACCTACGTGCCCTTTATACCCGCGTATTACCATGGCTGCTGACACAGAGTTAGTTGGGGCTTCTTCCTCGAGTCCTATCAAGATTGTGCACTCAATGAAAGAGCTTTACAGGCTGCATTACCCTTCTTCACTCATACAATATTGCTGGATCAGGCTTTTTCCCATTGTCCAAGATTCCCCACTACTACCCCCTGTGGGAGTCCATGCCGTGTATCAATCCCAGTGTGGCTGATCATCTCAAAAGACCAGCTAAGCATCATTGGCTTCGTCAACCTTTACCTAACTAACTACCTAATACTATGCAGGCTCATCAAATAGCGCTTTTGAGCTTTCTTCAGAATTTGGCCTGAACTATTCAGTAGATTCCCACGCGTTACGCACCCGTTCGCCATTTTGTTTTCAACTCTTCAGATTCCAGCAAACGTAGGCTGAAAATCAAAGCCGTAGCTAGCGCCCTGTAGTTTTGAAGCAGGGTTAGACCACTTTAGCTAGGAGCCTCTTTTCCTTCTACCCAGCTCTCCGAAAGTAACGTTCGACTTGCATGTGTTAAGCATATAGCTAGCGTTCCTTCTGAGCTAGGATCAAACTCAGATTTTGAGTATGATTGGGCCTTCCAGTGGTAGAACTAGGTGAATCTGGCCTACTACTAAACATTGATTCTCTCTCCTCTGGCTTTGCTCAAGTACTTCATTCCTCTCGCTTTGCTCGAGTACTTTGTTCCTCTCACTTTGCTCTAGCCTATCTCCTAACCACTATCGTCTTTCTATCTATATGATTATAAACCCAATAAACATGGTGCGTTTTAGGATGATTCTATATATAATTCAAGTGTCGTACTCTCTAGAAGAATAGTGCATTCCGAGGCATGAAGCGGGAGAGAATATATGTTCTAATTTGGGTTTTGAAATTTTTATTTTGATCTTTTGAAATATTCCAAGATTCATTATCTGCTAAAGAACAACCTGATCCTAAATAACCTCTTGGATGCTGAGGTTGGGCTTGATCCTAAACCTCTTACTATCCTAGGTAGAAGTGAAAAAACTAAGGGAGATATAGATGAAATCATTTATGATTCAGAGGAAATTACTTCTATTGTAGGGAAAACTTTCATGACAGGCCATTTTATGGATCTCCACCCGAATTGTCATTAGAATAAATATCGGAATCTTCTTTTACCTCGAAAGTGAAGTTAGGAGTTTTTGAAAAGTTCAATTCTTTCTGAATGACCTTCATAGTGCTTTCTTTATTTAATAAGAAGTAGAGAGTGAAAGCTCGAACACTTTTCTGGCTAGTTTAGGCTTCAATCATTCTTTCATTCGATGCTTCAACAGCAGCTAGGCTAAGAAACTCAAGACTAGACTCCTACTCCAAAGCGGTAGTGAAATGAAAGGAAGCGATGTAGCCATAATATTTGGAATCGGGTATTCCACAACATTCCTTTTCATTGGACTTGGAAGAGTTCATCCTTGCTGACTTCACACCCTCCCCGGCTGGTTCACCTAAAATGCTGTTGGGTTAGGAAGAGTGATTGCTGACTCTAAGCTAGAGCCTCTTCTTTTTCTTGGGCATATGTGCGTATTATTTCTTATTGAAAAAGACAAGATCTATTGAAGTTCCACCAGGGGAGTTAGATGATATCTGGCTATGAGATATCCAGGTAAGACGTAACATAGGTCTGTCCACAGAACCATCGACTCTTACTGTAACACTGGCAATGACTTTCACTTCCTAAATAGAAAGTCATTAGGTGAAGAGGTAAGTCACCAATAGGCGCTAGATATGAAGAGGAATATGAGGATGTTAAGAAGAAAATAGGTGGCTAGATAGCCAGTTTCGCATGATCGTCAGTTAACGAGTCGGGGATTAAGTGGAGCAACTTCTACGTGGAACCTGATAGTGAGCTCGTCATCATTATGATACCCGATTGCTAGTAATTGATGCCCAATGCCATCGAATTAGATATCTTGGAATAGCCCAAGTAGCCAGCTTGGGTAGTGAATTCAGTCACTAACTTCACTCGGCATCAGAGGAAGTTTTCATTTGAACCAGCTATCGGATTGGCCAACCAACGCCTTTGAAGAAAGGGGGAATTTCCTAACTTTTCCGGTGGTAAAAGAAAGAAATACAGTAGGTCATAGAGTGACTATCGTACAGGATCCTATATCCTATATATAGAAAGAAAGATCAAGTGGCTGTTAGCTTGTCATTATGATTACGATGACTAACAATCCTGATTCCTTGTAGGCATCCATTGAAGGTTGATCACAAGAAAAGATCGGTCTACAACTACAACGGTGTATAGCACCAGCCAACTAAAGTAGCAATATAAATCTTATATCATCTTTCTATGATTCACAATAGAGGCAGGGATAGGGATGAAATGTCTCTTCTGACATAGGGAAGTAAGGTTTTTGAACGAGCTCTTTCTATCCGTTCCTTTCCCGATGCTACGCGCCTTCCTTCACCATGACCACTTGTCATGCCTTATGTGACTTCACTTTCTCTCTGTGATACCTTTACTTGAACTGGAAGGTTGGATATTCTCTTTGGTGATCAAGAACAAAAAGAAAAACTATATGATCTACGGAGTAACCGATTGAACAAAAGATAATGTCTGTATCTCAAAGCCGCTTGACTTGCTTAGTAATTTCATAGTGCGAGCTAATAGAATATGACTCTTATCAAAGCAACCTACCCAAGAAGCAAGGTGTGTAGCAAATAATTTATCCACTAAAAAAACTGGCTTACCATGAGTCCATGACCTGAACCGCCTACCTATACCTAGCTACCTGACCAGAAGAAGAAAGAGTTTCTTTTGTTAGTTTTAGTTGAAAGAGGAACTTGAAAGAAATAGACATTGTAACAACTAATCACCGCTTGCATATCTAAGAGGTTTTTTGAATTGTCTCTTTGTCTTATCTCTTTGGATAGAGCAATAGGAGGTTTCTTGAATTGTCTCTTTGTCTTATCTCTATGGATAGAGCAATAAGAAATGCATTAAAAGAGGATGTATCGTAAAAACCTAATTTTTCAAGAATTTTAGACCAAGCTTTCGATAAGCTCAAATTTTCAGCTAGTTCGGTCCCAACTCTTCGATATATTTCTTTCTAGAAGTACCCCTGATCCAACTGATAACGAGTGCGGTAAAATAATTCGATTGGGGTAGTTGTTGAACCATACCACATAGTTACAACAACTACAAAAGCTTCAAAAAAAATAAAATAAATAGCAGTAATACTACTAGAAAGCACAGTTTCAATATTAACCATGCATAATCCTTTGTATAGTTGTTGAGTGGATGGATACTAAGATGGAATAGACCCGCTAATAAGCCCAATGTACCTACTGCAATATGATGAGAAGCTATCCCCCCCCCCAGAACAAAAGAATCAAAACCTTATGTACCCCACGATGGATTTATAGATTGTACGTTTCCAGTTAGTCCATAAGGATCATACACCCATATTCCAAGACCATATAAGCCTGTTACATGAAATGCAGCAAAGCTAAAGCAAGCGACTCATGAGAGAAAGAAATGAATTCCAAAGATCTTGGGCAAATCCAAAGAAGGTTTTCTCTTATATTAATCACAGAATATTTCTAGCTCCCAATACACCCAATGCCATATAGTTGCCAAGAAGCATAAGCCATAAAACAAGATATGAGCCCCTGCCACACATTCATAACTCAAAAAATGCTCAGATTCGTTATACTTCCTCCCGAGATACTTCAACCACCCCACAAATTGGTTATTCCTAAACGAGTCATGAAGGGTATAACGAACATGCCTTGTCTCCATATCAGATCAAGAATAGGGTCAGAGGGATCAAAAACCACTAATTCATATAGAGCCATCGAGCTGGCCCAACCAGAAACTAGAGCTGTATGCATTATATGGACAAAGAGTAGTCGACTGCGATCATTCAATACAACAGTATGAACATGATACCAAGGCAAACCCTTGTAAATACCCATTTATAAAAAATAAATAAACATTATATAACTTTATCGCATTAGAAAAGACTAGACCATGTATTTCACCTGTTCGTTATATTTAGTATGGGAAAGGATATCTATTTCTTTGCTATGCACCTTATTTTATTTTTCATGAATTTTTCATGAAATAGAATATAAAGAATTTGAAATAGAAAGAGAAGGGAACAATTCCCTTTCTTTCTATTTAGAAGAACAAAGAGAAATAGATCTTCTTATATACCCAATAAGTACCAATACACAATGGGAGGATTTTGAGGGAAAAGAATGCATAGATACTTTTTTCTCATTTGAAATCATTCAAACAATCGGCTGATCCGATCGATCCCGTTCGTTACAATTTTTCTTTATTCATTCTGTCTTCCTCTATGAAACTTCCAATCCTATCTATATAGAGAGTATATATATATATATATATATATATATATATATATATATATATATATATATATATATATATATATATATATATATATATATATATATATATATATATATATATATATATATATATGTATACTAATATTCTAATTTAGAATATATATACTTATATATAATATAATTGGAATAGAATTTTATCTAACTCATAATATGAAGTTCTATTTTATAGAATATATAGAATATATAGAATATAAGATTCTAAATAGAAAGAAGATAAAAAGATATATATATATATATATATATATATATATATATATATATATATATATATATATATATATATATATATATATATATATATATATATATATATATATATATATATATATATATATATATATATATATATATATATATATATATATATATATATATATATATATATATATATATATATATAATAGAAAAATAGAAAAGAAAGAGAAAAAATGATGAATACAATAAAACCATTGTTACGTTTCCATATTAAAGTAAAGCATAGTACTTATTTTTTTCTTTATCTTAATGCCCATTGGTGTTCCAAAATTAACTTTTTAGAGTCCTGGAGAGGAAGATGTAGCTTGGTTTGACGTATAGTGCGACTTGTCAGACATATTAGTCATATGATATTTCCCCATTATCTCCCCCGATCGAGTATTCCTTGTTTCGCCCAATCCAATAAATATATATTCAAAATTGTATTGATTGAATCATCAATAATTAGGAGCATGAAGCACAATAATTCCTGTTGGGGATCAATATTATCAATTCAAATAATTGATGGTTTACTTAGACTGATAAAAGAAAGTATCCAGGCTCCATTCAGAGAATACCAAATTAGAAATGGTAAGAGTATAAGTAATATAATGGGAGTGTAAATGTAGTAATGTAAATATTTCATATGAAATAAATAATATAAAAGAAAATAGAAATTTCATTAATTTCTTAAGAAATTCTGAACTTCATTAGTAATGAAATAGTTAGTAATAAAATAGAATAGAATATAACTTACTATAATAGAATTATAATAGAATCTAATAAAATATATTATGTAAAATAGATGATGATTACATGATTATCGCTTTTATCATAGACTATTCTTAGACTTACTATAGGGATAATCTAAAACTGCCTACCAATGGAGTAGTATGATGAATTCATCGAAGATTTTGGGGAAAGGTATCAAACAATTTAAAAAAAATAGAAGACTATGCCTTCGCTGTATCAAATATGAATCAAAGAAAGAATAAGTAAAAATAGCATGGCACTTCGAGTTTGATACGAACAAACCATTATTATTATTTTTTCTAACATGAGATTTTGTATCGAGATAGTTGTATGAAAGAAGAGTTATTCCCAATTTGATTTATGTGTCAAGCAAGAGTCAATTTCAGTGTCACAAACCATTATTCTTTCACACCAAAAGTATCTTTCTTATTTTTATGTTATTAGAGAAAGAGTAAAAAAAATGGAAGTATAAGACTATTGATTAACCTCTCGTAATGAATAGTCTTATCTCTATGGATACATCCTCTCGGATACATCCTCTTTTAATGCATTTCTTATTGTTCTATCCATAGAGATAAGACAAAGAGATAATTCAAGGTCTTATGCTTAGGGGAATACCATTCCTTGCCTCTCGAATAGGCCTTATAAATCATTTTTTTAAAAAAACCAAAATTTTAAAAAATGGATGTCACTATGGGAACTTATACCAATCTTGACCCTTGAATAAGAGATTGATTCTCAAGTGAATGAATTTAGGTTTAAGTGGAGATTAATACATAAATAAACTTTTGGATCTCAAAATATCAAACTCATAGATTTGGATTTGAATGGGAGTTTGATTCCCAACCAAATGATTGAAACTTTAATGAGAGATAAATTCTCAATCAAGTAGATTTGGATTTGAATGAGAGATCGATCCCCAAAAAATGATAAAAAATATGAATAAGTGGTTGACTCACAAATAAGTAGATTTAAATTTGAATGGGAGATCAAATTTCAAATAAATGATCGAAAATTTGAATGTGTGATTGATCCTCAAATAAATAGATTTGTATTTCAATGAGAGATCAATTCCCAAATAATTATTCAAACTTGATTGAGAGATCAATTCTTAAAAAATTAGTTTTAGGTTTCATTGGGAGATTGATTCCCAAAAAAGAGATTGAAACTAGTCTATTCTCAAATAAGCGGTTTTGGATTTGAACGGGAGATCAATTACCAAATAAATGATTAGAACTTGAATGAGAGATCAATTCTCAAACAACTAGATTTTGTTTGAATGGGAGATGGATTCCTAAATAAATTATTAAATCTTAAATGAGAGATCGATTATAAAAAAAAGGATTTAAATTTAATGGGAGATCAATTCCCAAACAAATGATTAAAACATAAATGAGAGATCAATTTTCAAACAAATAGATTTAAATTTTAATGTGAGATTGATTCCCAAATAGTTGACTGAATCATAATATGAGAAATTGTTTCTCAAACAAGTGAATTTAAATTTAGATGGGAGATCAAATCCAAAACAAAATGATTTAAACTTGAATAAGGGATCAATTCTCAAAAAAGTAGATCTAAATTTTAATGGGAGATAGACTCCCAAATAAATGGTTGAAACATGAATGAGTGGTCATATCTAAAATAATCGAATTAAAATTTGAATGGGAGATAAATTCCCAAATAAATGACTAAAACTTTAATGATAGTTTGATTCTAAATTAAGTAGATTTAAAATTGAATGTGAGATTGATTCCAAAATAAGTAGATTTAAACTTAAATAAGAGGTTGATTCTCAAATAAATGGATGAAAAGCATACCATAAAAATGGGTTTACACCAAATGACTATTTTAATAAGATAGGATGATATCTGGAAATGGTACCATTGATTGACGAGAATTCTAAAGAAGATGTATAATTAAAAGATTGTATCTATTCTCAGGAACTTCCAAAACATCTAAAATGGGATTTAAAAATCTATTAGTTCTAATGTAATCCTTTGGACCTAGTATCATCATATGGGTCGAGTTTATTTATCTAACTTTTATAGTGGTGGTGATTAAATTTTAAAATTTTCTTTATGAAAGTATCTTCTAATATATCAACCATTATAATACTTTATTTGTGTTGAAAAATATGATTTTTTTCTTTGGAAAGGGTGCAAAGAAAATTGTAATTAAATTTCTTTTGGAAAATTTGATTTCTGGACTTTCCAGTTTTGAAGTCAAATACATCATTATTAATTATATATCACCTCACGAGGCAAAGATATCATTCCCTACTGGGTTTAAATAACAAAAATGTAAATTTCATCTTTATTGTGATAGTCAAATTCAAGAAATAACTACATATGACCCAAAAGGGTCAAAATGATGTTCGATTAAGTATTTGGCTATAATAATATAGATAAAGTGTCATTAACTTCATATTTAAAGATGTGTCAATAAATGATATATCTTTTTAGGAAAAGGAAATATCACATATTATTCATGGTTTTAATATGATGATAAAGATCAACGTAGATCTTCTTCTTCCTATAGAAAATTAAATGAGTATTGAAAATTGATCTGTGATCTTTAAATTTTCTACGAGCGTAAGCCCTAGTAGTTAATTACATAGTAGGAAACTTGAGTTTTCTATATAAACTCTTGATTAAAATAATGATAGAAATTTCATTTAGAATTTTCAAAGAGTGATGTTAGAGTTTCAACAGGAATTGGATCAAACTGGAACACTTATTTTAGGAGGTTAATATAGAAGTAGTAGTAGGAATTGTGGGATTGTAAACTAGGTTAGAAATGCCTCAACCTATCCTATGTATTGGGGTTTAAATTTTAGTTTTTGAAAGAATTTTAATCCGAGTTGTCAATTTATTAGAATGGTGGGATTATAATCCTGAAAGTGGGGTTTTATGATTTTGAGTCCTCCCTAGATCTTAATTCTAAATTGGACACTAAATAATAGTGACCCAATCCTAGCTAATGTAATACAAATTTGGACTTATCCCATCCTAGATTGGAGAGTTAGATAACCATCTAGGCACTTTAAAACCATGTGTCACATCATTTATGAAAGATGTAAGGGTTTTTGTTTTTAAGTTATATGGAATTGGGGTCGACATTTAAAGTAGATTCTAATTGGTCACTTAACATATGTATGTTTATTATGCCTAAAAAATGTAATTAAAATTTTATTGACTCTTTTAATTTTTTCAAATGCGATGCATGCTTATTGTCCTTTGAATGCATAATTTTTTTTAGTTAAAAGCCACTGAGAGCCTACGATTTCATTAAGAAAAGGTTACAGAGTCCTTAGAGGGGACCATCAGCTGACTACTGCTCAAAGAGCTACAAAAAATCCCAAAATAATACTAAGACCTGAAAGTTCCCTATGCTAACAAGTACAAATAAACCCTATAATAATCTAGGGTTGCAAGATGATAGCGTCCAAAAAATAAATACAATAAAATTGAAGATGAGCACATCCTTTCTCAAAAAAATATAACAAAACCTCCACCAGCATAACCCGTACTTCAACTTGCAAAGATGATTAAGCACACAAAAGTACCTACCAAAACAAATACTACAACAAATGAAATAAATGAGAACTATTAATGAAATATTCAATTCACAATTCAAATAAAAATTAGAGATACTCCTGAAAGTGTACTAAAGACACTTGAATGTTTGTTAGGGATGTTAAGACCTTGTGAACTAGTCCCAAGGATAACCAAGATGGGGGGGGGGGGGGGGGGTGAATTGGTCTTTTAAAAAATCTTTCACAATCAAAACATGATCTTAAAATAAAAGCCAAGATTCACCAGAGAAATTAAAGTGCAGAAAATAAATACGGAAGCAGTAATAAAGAACACAGAAATTTATAGTGGTTCGGTCAACACGACTTACGTCCACTCCTCAAAGGCTTCCTCTGAGTATTGCACTAAACTCAGATTCTCTCCTTTTGCTCCCACAACAAGGTAAAGAAGCCTATACAAACCTCCTTTCCACCAACCCAGGTGGTACAGTGAACCCAACTCCTTTTACTTCCTCTAGAAGTAGTTAGAGAACCCAACTCCTTTTGCTTCCTCCTGAAGCAGGTAGATAACCCAACTCCTTTTGCTTCCTCCTGAAGCAGGAAGAGAACCCAACTCCTTTTGCTTTCTTCTGAAGCAGGCAGAGAATATTGATCAGATGCTGAAGTTTATCTCTCTTGAACTCCCAAGGATCTAAGGACGACGACTGGAGAAGATGATGATGGATCCTTACTTGGAGCAACCTTTGTGAACTCCCTCACAAACGCCCCCTCACAAGATCCTCTCTCTCTCCCTTTCCCTTGCTCTCCCTCTCCTCTTGGCTCTCTCAGGTTAAAGAAGTAGCAAAAGATTAGCTAAAGGGTAGAACAAGAGCTCTTAAGTAGAAGAGCTTTAGAATAGCTCTTATTTTATACAAACCGACTTTATCATCCAGGACGATGTGGATATCATCCTGGCTGATTAGCGTAAATTTTATTCAATCAGCCCGATCGATTTGTGATGATTAGAATATTTTTGGTCTTATCATCCAGGCTAATATAATATCGTCCAGACAATCGCTCTGAAAGGATGTCTAGATGATAAAAAATTAGTTTGATCGTCTAGGACAATCTTACGATCGTCCCGGATGATTAGTATAAATCTATGAAAATTGTTTAGAGCATTGCTCTAAATAAAAGCTATCTGATGTTGATCATCCAAGATCAATTATAGTATTTTGAATTGATCGTCCTGACTGATCCTACGATCATCCAGGATGATTTGATCGTATCAATCAAGCCTTAATTTCATTCCTTAATTACCAGATTAATTTAGGCATAATTATATGCATTGTCCAGGCCGATGTCCTAGATGCTGTCCAAAAATAAAGAATACCTAAATAGATCTGGCGGCTGATTCTTTCTATTTTGAGCCTATCATCCCAGCCGATATGAATATCGTCTAGGATGATGTGCTTAACAATGGCTGCCTTAACTAAGATGTCCTAATTAGGGTTTCTGTTTTAAGCTGATCGTTTAGGATGATTTTAGGATCGTCCAGGATTATGTGATCAAAATAGAGAACTCTAATTAACAGAAAGAAAATTTTCCCTATGCGTGTGTATGCAAGGTTACTTAGCATTAGGAACCACACCATTTATAATAGACTCAAGTAAGGAAAAATTACAAACTAACTCAGACCTAATCTACCCAATTTTGAGCAAGCTCAAATTGCAGTCTTGATCTTGTGGACCTAAAATGTTTGTAGGCAAGATAGTCGTAGTAAAATAGAAGTGTTTGCAATCATAAAAATTCTATTTCTGAAAATAGATACGCAACAATCTCCATCTTTATGATGATGGCAAACACATAAAAATAATTTAAGCAGTTAAGGCAATTTAATGAAAACAATATGAAGATAGACATAGATTAACTATTTAAATATAGAATCAAGGTATAAAGCAAACAATACAGCAGACTACTCCCCCTTTTGACATCCCAAAAAGGAGGAGGAAAGTAGAACATAAATAAAGCAGAAACTAAACAACAAAAAACAAAAACAAACTATAACAGAAAATAACATAAAAAGAAACCAAGTAAAATGATTTTTTTATCAAGGCATGAATATGACATAGTCTCCATGTGATTGATTTTAAAGATTTGTAAGTCAATGAGTTAAAACCATCAAAAATCCAAAAAAGTAATAAAGTATCCGTTCATGTTAACTCTTAGCTCGGACTTCTCCAGGCAAATTTGACTTTTGAAATCAAATGACATAACTCAGAAAAATCAATTGAATAAGAAAAAAGAGATATGTTTAAGACACGGTTTCAAAAAAATATCTTATATAATAATGTATCAAAGTAGTTTGTCACAATCGCAAAAATTTGAAATCAAGCATTTGAAAATCTCAAGTGATTCATGAATTCTTCTAAGATTTAAAAGTTGGAAAAGAGAAAAGAGCTTGCTTTTGATAAGCTCATTTTATGACTCTTGTCCATTGAATGACGCACTTTGCACATCTTTTAATTTTGATATTCTTTGTGTATATTTTTTTAATTTGGCGTCATTATGCATCTTTTATTTTTGGCATCATTGGCCACTTTTTTTTTTATTATTGCAAGATATATTCTCTTTCAAAATTTTTAAATATTCTTAGTTGTGAATATATCTTGTAGATATTAGAATAGAAAAACTCACTCTCTAATATAAGGAAGAACAAACCATAAAATAGAATAAAAAATCATATGAGAGGTGCAATAACAGGATAACGAGAAATCTTGAAGTAACATAAAGACTTTGATCATTATAAATATAAGCTAGATTACTATAGCAAGGTAAAAAAGATCTCAATTACAAAGTCCAGTTATTAATTTGAGATAGATTTTTGTTTAGAAAAGAAAATTACACCACTAAAATAGGTTAGAGAAAGAGACACAATCAACAATGTTTTCACCCTTTAACAAATTAAGAGATGTAAAATATTCACTACAAAAAATTCAAAAATAAAAATAATACATAAAATATCAATTTTAACGATGATTTAAAAAAAAAATTTGAGCATACGAAAAAGATAAAGCAACAAAAACAAAAGCAATAAAAATAAACAAGGAAAAAGCTAAATAAATAAAATAACATAAGTGAAAAATAAACAACAGATAATAGATCTGAAATCAATAGGAGTCAAGTTCATGCATTTATGTCAATCACACCCAATTTGGTACTTAAAGTGTTGAAAGTGCCAAAGGCTAGTGGTTTAATAAAGATGCCAGCTAGTTGATTCTCAGTTGCCACATGGTGTAACTCAATGTCTCCCTTAGTCACATGGTCTCTAATAAAGTGATGCCTTATGTCAATGTGCTTAGTCCTTGAATGTTGTATAGGATTTTTAGAAATGCAGATGGCACTGGTGTTGTCACAAAGGATTGAGACTGTGCCTACAGGTAATCCTAAATCTAGAATTTGTTACTTCAACCAAAGGAGTTGGGCCACACAACTTCCTAAGGCAATGTAGTAAACTTCAGTAGTGGAAAGTGCAACAGAGTTTTGTTTTCTACTAGACAAGGAGACTAAAGACTGTCCTATGAATTAGCATGTCCTAGAAGTGCACTTTCTATTCACCCTACATCCTGCAAAATCAAAATCAAAATATCAAATTATCTCAAAAGAAGTGTTATGCTTAGTGTACCAGATTTCTAAGAATTTTTTTAACTGCAGTCAAGTGGGATTCCACAGGATCTGCTTGAAATCTAGCACAAAGACAAACACTAAACATAATATTAGGTCATCTAGCAGTCAGGTAAAGTAAAGATCCAATAATCCCTCTATACGATCAACAGACTTTCCATTTGGGTCCTTGTCCAACTGAACACTGTAGGTCATGGGAGTATTAATTGGCTTGGCTTTATCCATTTCATATTTCTTCAAGATATCCTTTATGTACTTTGATTGATTCAGAAAGGTTCCATCATCCAATTATCTTATGCTAAACCCTAAAAAGTAGGACAACTTTCCCATCATACTCATCTCAAACTCCCTACTCATTATTTTAGAAAAATCATCACATAATCTCTTATCACAAAATCAAAAAAGTATATGATTAACATAGATCTGAATAATGAGTAAATCATCTCCTACTTTTCTTATAAAAAGGGTGGTGTCTACACTCCCCTTAACAAACTCCCTATCTAGTAAGAATGTTCTAAGCCTCTCATACAAGCTCTTGGTGCCTTCTTTAATCCATATAAGCCCTTTTTTTAATTTGATAACATGATTTAGAAATTGAGAACTCTCAAAACCTGGGGGTTGTTCTACAATCACATCCTCTTTTATTAACCCATTTAAAAATGCACTCTTAACATCCATTTGGAAAAGCTTAAATCCCTTATAATAGGCAAAGGCTAATAGCACTTGAATGGCTTCCAATCTAGCCATAGGGGCCAAGGTCTCCTTAAAATCTATCCCTTCTATTTGGTTGAACCCCTTAGCCACCAATCTTGCTTTATTCCTAACCACTACACCAGAATAATTCACCTTATTCTTAAAGACCCATTTGGTTCCAACTACACTTCGTCCCTTTGGTCTTTCTACAAGCTCCAAAACATCATTCCTAATAAATTGGTTTAACTCTTCTTACATGGCTAAGATCCAAAACTCATCAGAAAGGGATTGATTAATGTTGATGGGTTCAGACATTGAGATAAAGGCATAGTGGTTCACTTCCTTCATAAGTCCTTTTCTAGTCCTAACTCTTTCAGAAGGGTCTCATAAGATCAGTTCTTTGGGGTGACTCAAAGAGTATCTCAGATCTCTAGGCAAGGTGTGTGTAGGTTCAACCCTTTCCTCCAGATCTATATTTTCTACTCCTTAGGTAATTTCACCGACTCCTTCAGTGTTTTGTGGCACTACCTTCTTCTCCAAATTTTTAACTGCAATGGTAATCTCTCCAACTTCATCTTCATCCTCAACTTTAGACTTACTAGGATCATATTCATTAAATACTACATGAGTAGTCTCCTCCACCACTAATATCCTTTTATTAAACACCCTAAAAGACTTCCCAACACTAGAATATCCTAAGAATCCTCCTTCATCAGATTTTGGGTCAAATTATCCTAAGTGAGATTTCCCATTATTATGAATGAAAACCTTACAACCAAAGATATGGAGGTGGGAAAGATTGGGTGTCCTACCCTTAAGGATCTCATAGGGTGTTTTATCAAGTTTGGCTCTAAAATTCACCCTATTCAACACATAACAAGCTATGTTTACTGCTTCAGCCCAAAAGTATTTTGGAAGTGAATACTCAACAAGCATGGCTCTAATAGCATCAACTAAGGTCCAGTTCTTCCTTTCAGCTATCCCGTTCTACTGAGGGGTCCTAGGAGCTAAGAAGTTGTGGCTAATCCCCTTATCCTCATGAAAGTCTCCAAATCTCTCATTTTCAAACTCCCCCCATGGTCACTTTGGATGATCAAGATCTCACATCCTAGCTTTTTCTGAATCCAATTGAAGAAGACTCTAAAGAGATGAGTCTTATCCTTTTTCATAAAGGATTCTATAAAGAGAAGCTCCAGTATTCTAGAGAGAGAAGTCGTCTTTTTCAAAAATTCTTTTCCTGGGGTTATCTTCCGTTCTTTGCGGAATTAGATTCTCAAAAGTTTATGGATGGCCGCCGGCCATCTTCGGTGACGGTAGGAATTGGAATTGATAAAGGAAGAGGATCTATCTTGTCGATGGAGGTGGATGGTCGCCGATCTTCTTTGGCTTTGACGGATGGCAAGATTGTTAATGTGGATTCTTTGGATCAAGATTTGGGTGGGAGTATTCGTAAGAAGTCTGGAGAAGTTGGTTTTAAACATCTAAATGGGCCTTTGTTGATTAAGTAGAATTTTATGGGTTTGTCCAAGAAAGGTTTGTTCATCGAAGGTAAGGGGAAGTCGGTTGTCAAAGATGAAGAAGTTATTTCCCCTATAGTAGCAAGCAAGGTTTCTGATCAAAATTCTTTTGATTCGACCGTGACCTCTTAAGAAATGAACATTTTTGTTAATAGGTAAGGCAATTCAAATGCAATCTCCGGTTTAGGCCATGGGATAAATACGAATGCTTGTAATTCTGTTAACAAAGGCGTTCAATTCTTATCAAGTCCTAATTCTGTTGGTACAAATTTGGTGGATAAAGTTAGTGATGGAATGCCTATTAAGAAATTGGCTGGGGTGGATGAAAATCCGTGGAAGAGAAAGCCTTACATCATGTTGGATTTCAAGGAGGATGATATTGTCTTCTCGGAAGACGGTAAGTCTGTGAAATTGATAGAAGAAATGGAGGTTTCAAATTATTATAAGCTCGGGAATTCTTTGGTGATTAAAGTTTTTGGAAAGGAGGTTCCCCCTCATGTAGTTGCTTGGGAAATTAGGAGATAGTGGAAACGTTTTGGAAATTTACACTTTACAACTTGGGGGAAGGGATGGTTTTTGTGTTCCTTTGAGTCAAATGAGATGATGGATGGTGTTTTATTGGGAGGGCCTTGGTGTGGGGATGGAGAAGTGGTCATTAGAATTTTCCACTCTTTCTTTGAAAGGTTTAACCTCACCAATTTGGATCAGAATGCCTCACTTACCCTTGCATTGTTGGGATGAAGTGAATGCGGCTCGTATTTCTTCATCTATTAGAAAACCTTTGATGATGGACGGTAATATGTTTTAGTGGGGGAAAAGAGAATTCTCTAGAGTATGCGTGAGAGTTAAGCTTGATCAGTGTCTTCCTTTAGGAGTATGGGTTGAAAGCATCTCTAGGAAATTGTTTCAAAGATTTGAGTATGAGAAAATTTTGACTCTTTGTTATGGATGTGGAATTGTGGGGCATCTTAAAGTTGATTGCAAAATAAAGGTTGCTGGAAACTCTGGCTGGGAGATGAATGAAGGCGAGTTAAGGGAAGCTAAGGAGATGGAAAAGGTTCATGAGGAGGTTAATGATCCCTCTTATGGTCCTTGGATCATGGTGAAGAAGAAATTTAATAGAAGACCTGTTGTTCAGAAGGAGAAACTGAAAACCGTTAAAAAATAGTGGATGAAATCGAATGAAATTCATGATGATATGGCTTGGAAAGTAACTCAAAGCGTTGATGCTTTAGATAAGGTGGAAGCTGTTGCTGAAGTTAATCACTTGGAGGAAGGGGAGATACCTCGAGAAGAGGAGGCAATTGTTCATGGAAGGGATTCTATCAGTATGAATATTTTTGCCATGAAAATTGTTGATTCTATTGAAGCTCCTCCAGAGATTGATGGTAAGTTTTCTAGTGATAATACCCCTTTTATTCTAGTTAATTTGAATAAATTTGATGTGTTGGAAGGGGTGGAAGATGATGGAATTAGAGTTGTTTGCATTAAATCCAATACTGGAGGTTGTGGGAATTTTATCAGAGAAGGGGTTCCTCCTATTGCTGGGAGTCCTGATGGTGATGGAAGTATCAAGGGTTGTGAGGGGAGCAAGTGTGTTGTGAGAATTGAGAAGGAGGTTGTTTCTATTGGAGAACTGGTGAAATGTAAGCTTGCTAAGGAGCTTAGAGAGTTGGGCTCTATTAAAAGCAGTTCTAGAGGAAGATTTGTGGATGGAGGTATGAAGAAAAGAGTTGGGGGCTCTTCCCCCATACTTTTTTAATGGAATTTATTATTTTTTGGAACTGTAGGGGGGCCTCTCTTTATTTAAAGGAAATTGTTAAAGACTATAAAGTATTCTTTGTAGGGTTGATTGAAACTAAAATCTCTTCTATGGATAAAGATTCATTTGTAAGGATGATGGGGCTTTGTTGGGATTATTTTGTTCTTCCCTCATAAGGGCTTTCTGGTGGAATTATGGTTCTATGGAGATCGGATTTGGCATCCTTTTTAGTTTTAAAAACATAAGATCAATGTGTTATTGGTGATCTCAATGTCTTCAATAGAGGAGTTTGGATGATTTCAACACTTTATGCTAGTAAAGAGACTCTTAAGAGAAGGTACCTTTGGGAGTATGTTCATGAGGTTTCTCATAGAGATATTCCTTCTATTGTTGAAGGGGATTTTAATTGCATTTTGGCTCAAGAAGATAAGAAGGGTGGTAGAAGGTTTAAATTCACTCAAGGCCCTTTGGATATGGTGAAGTTTATGAATGAGAATGACTATCATGAAGTTGGGTTTGTTGGACTTAGATTCACTTGGAGCAACAACAAGAGTGGAGGAGGACGAATTCTGGAAAGACTTGATAGGTGTATTCTTAATACCTTGGCCATCATCAAAATCCAAATTACTTTGGTTAGACACCTTGCCAGAGTTGCTTCGGACCATTGTCCGATTATTTTAAAGATGTTTGAATCAGTTTGTAAAGGTAAAAGTGGTTTTAAGTTTGAAGACACTTGGTTATCCTTTAAAACTACTGAGCATATTATCACTAGTAGGAGGAGGAGACCCTTCTTAGGGGATGACATGGAAGTTCTTAATAAAAAATGTAAAAGGACCTTGAAAGATTTATTTTATTGGAGCAAGGCTAGATTGAAGAATTTCTCTTTGGAGAAAGACAAGTTGAAAGCTGAAATTCTGAATTTACAAGAAGAAGAAGCGAGGAACGGTTGGCTGACTAAGGAGAAGCTTTGGGTACTTAAAGCTAAAGTCAAAGAACTTAATGTTGTTCTTCATAATCTGAATACTTGGTGGAAGCAAAGGGCAAAAGCTAAGTGGATTAAGGACGGTGATGCAAATACCAAATTCTACCATTCATTTACTAATTCTATTAGCTCTGCCAGCTTAGGGGAAAAGTCTATGGATTTATGATTATCGATGACTACTTGTGGTTCGCTTGGATTAGATTTATGTCACATAAAGTTAGTCTTTTGATGAATTTAAATCCTTTTCCACTTGGATTCAAAAAAAGACAGGTTGTGAGATTTTGACCATTCATAATGACTATGGTGTAGAGTTTGAAAATGTTAAATTTGGAAACTTCTATGAATATTTAGGGATTAGTCACAAATTCTCAGCTCCTAGGACACCTCCGCAGAATGGGGTAGCTAAAAGGAAGAATAGGACCTTAGTTGAAGCTACTAGAGTCTTGTTTGCTGAGTATTCACTTTCAAAAAACTTTTGGGGTGAAGTAATAAACATAGCTTGTTATATCTTGAATAGGAAAAAATGTTAGATCAAAATTGAATAAGACACCCTATGAGATCATTAAGGGTAGGACACCCAAGTTTTCTCACCTCTATGCCTTTAGCTGTAAGGTTTTAATTTTTAATAATGGGAAATCACTCTTAGAAATATTTGACCCAAAAATTGATGGAGTGTTCTTAGGATTTTCAACTATTAGAAAATCCTTTAGAGTGTTTAATAAGTGGTCATTGGTGGTGGAGGAGACTACTCATATAGTATTGATAAATATGATCCTAAGAAGTCTAGAGTTGAAGAAGAAGATGAAGTTGGAGAGAGTACCCAAGGAGCAAAAACTATAAATTTGGAGAAAAGGGTAGAGCCCCAAAACAATAATGGAATAGGTGATATTACCCAAGAAGTAGAAATTACAAATTTGGAGGAATGGGTAGAACCTCAAGACACGTTGCCTAGAGATTGGAGATATTCTTCAAGTCATCCTAAAGAATTAATCTTGGGAGATCTTCTAAAGGTGTTAGAACTAGGCATGGACTTAGGAAGGAAGTAAACCACTCTACCTTTATCTCAATGACTGAACCCACCAACATCAATCAAGCCCTTTATGATGAATTTTGGATCTTACCTATATAAGAAAAACTTAATCAATTTATAAGGAATGATGTTTCGAAGTTAGTAGAAAAACCTAAGGATTAAAGTGTATTAGGAACCAAATGGGTCTTTAAGAATAAAATGAATGATTCTGGTGTGTTGATTAGGAATATAGCAAGATTGGTGACTAAGGGGTTCAACCGAATAAAAGGGATTGATTTTGATGAGACAATTTTCCCTTTAGCTAGACTGGAAGCCATTAGAGTGCTACTAGCCTTTGTTTGTTATAAGGGATTTATGATTTTTTAAATGGATGTCAAGAGTTCATTTATGAATGTGGTAAAAAAAGATGTATGTTGATAGAGCAACCCATAGGTTTTGAGAGTTCCCAATTTCTAAATTATGTTTATAAATTAAAAAATGTCTTATATGGATTAAAACTGGCACCTAGAGCGTAGTATTAGAGGCTTAGCATATTCCTAATAGAGAGCGAGTTCATTAATGGGAGCGTAGACTGTTGCATTCCATGACCTCTAGCATGTGATTTTGATGATGACAAATAATATCGATTGAATTATCTCTTTATTCATTGAATATTTTGATTTTTTATTTTGTATGTGAGCACTAACATTTAAGGGAGCTCACATATTACTCAAGACAATAAGAAGACTCAAGGCTGGGTAGAGTAGATTATAAAGTATGTAACTATATAATTTTTCATTTACTTTTTATTTTTCTTTTCTTGATTCTGGCCACAAAATGTATGCAAACTGAGTAACCATGCACACACATTAGGGGAGATGTTTCTTTAAAAATTTTTTTTTTTATTCTCTGTAGATCGTACTATATGAATGTAGATCATATTATATAACCTACTACGGATCAACAGCTATCAATGAACTTATCATCTTATAAGATCATTATCAAACTATATAATGTGCTTTTAATTTGAAAATCTAGCCTCAAATTAATTTAAGTAAGTTCTTAAACCATAAATTTTGAACTGATCGTACTGTATAATTATATCGTACAGTACAAATATTTAAATACTTACTTAAATTAACCCCCCATGAATAGTTAATTAAATCAAGGATTAATTGATGATTGGTGATCATACTATATGACATGGTTTGTACATTACGATGAACCGAGACTATTTTTTAATCATTCTGAACATCAAACCGGACGATCTCTTGATTTTTGAACTAATCATTCTGGATGATGTAAGCATCATACCAGATGACCTGCAGTTTTTAACTAATCATAATTTTATGAATAAGATCATACTAAATGATAAACAGAGATGAGTTTTTGTCATCCCAACATTTGTCCAGTACGAACTGAAGGAATATAACATATCATATTATACGATTTTGTTCAGAAAAATTGCTTGTTCGTACTCTTTCATACCAAGATGAAGGCTATTTTGAACTGATCATACTGTACGATCATGGATTGTAATGTATGAACATAAATAATGAAATTGAAAATTTAGAGTTTCTTGGAGCCTCATTTATTTATAAAACTTCTATCTTTTGAGAGAACATATTAGAGAGGAACGTGACAAGAAGGAGACTTCTTGAAAGAGAGCTATGTTGACCTCATTTTTGTATGAGGTCACTAAGACCCTTCCAAACTCCAGATTAATTCTAGATCCTAGGATCCACTCTAGACCTTAGGATTCTTTCCTAGAGCCAGACCTTAGGGCCTACTCTAGAGCCTAGGATTCCCTTAGATCCTAGATCTTAGAACTCCTCTAGATCTTGGGACCACTCCAACTTCAATTTGATTCCTACCCTTGATCAATTTAAATCTCAAACTTCATTCAACTCAAATTCAAATTAATTCAAGTTTCAAACATATCCAAACTTTGATCCAATCAATTTGACAATCCAACCTTCAACTTAGACTTTGATCTAAACTTCAATCTAGCTTTGACCCCATCCATTCATTAACAATCACCACATGATTATAAATGATTTGGATACTTCAATACTAATCATTCAAACTTGAAATACATTCCAAATCCAGAAATCCAAACTCAAATTCAAAGTCCTAAGGTCTTGTCCTAAAGACCCTTTTCAAAGAATTTTTAAACATTTCAAAACCTAGTCAAATGGTCTCTGATTCAGGGTCTATCACTTAAAAAGTGATAAGACATGTCTCTAGAGGTTACCATCCAACTTTGAGCTCATTCGGAGGTCTCTAACCCCATAATCTGAATTAAAATCCAAAGGCTGTAAAACCTTCAAATATTTACAGCCTATGCCACTGAACCTAACCCCTTTGAGATTTTGATCTTGGGGCCCTTATCAAAGCCTCCAATCACTTCTAGACTCTCGATTTTAATCCATTGAGCAGTAAACTGCATCTTTCAAAACTATTTTTGACCCTAGTTGACCAATGGGCCAAAATTGACCAAAATACCCCTATAGGGCTCAAATAGCCATTTCAAACCAATTGAACTTTGAATTGAATGCAATCACTTGCAGCAAATTTCAATTATCAAATCAAACCTGTTCGACCCATTCTATGGACCTGGGTCAATCTGGTTGACCAAGTCAACACAGTTGACCTAAAAGGCCCTTTAAGGGTCCAAATAGGTGTTTTGACCAAAATGACTTTTCTAGGCCATGGAACCATTCCCATTAGTCTTGAAATGTCATTTCAAATCTATTGAGCCCAAACCCAGACCCTGAGTCAACCTGGTTGACCAAGTCAACCCAAGTTGACCAAAAGGGCCCATTAAGCATTCTTGATTCAATTGGCATACATAACTCCTGGAATCACCCTCAAATCCACCTAATTATCCCATTTGGACTACCTAGGTGGAATTCCATAAACCCTTGATTGGGTTGACTGGTCAACAAGTCAACTCAATGATCAAAGGACCATTTTCATAGTCAAAACCCTTCAACCCATTGAACCCAGCCCAAATTAAACTCATCCAGCCATTGAAAGGGACCTCACAACCTGCTTTGATGCCAATTCAACAGACCTTGACCCCCATTGACCAGTCAAACAGTCAATGGGAATTCAAATGGGCTCACCCGGTCAAACCCATTTGAACTCTTTCTCCTTCCCATTTCAGGCCAGTCCATGCATTAATTTTGACTCTAGAAGCTTCCTTAAACCTGGCCCAACCTCCCCCAGCTGCTGGCATGGCTCTAGACCTGAGCTATCAAACCAGTGGTCCCCTCCCTACTTGAGAACGACCCCAGGTCGCTCTCACCTGAGGCAGTCGCTCCTCTTGTCCCCTAACCGTCTGGGACAGGTGTCCATCATCCCAGCACTCTCCCTGATCGATCCCCACCGTCCCTTTAGGCTCCAAACCCGTGAATAAGCAGGAGGCACGATTCCCACTCATTCAAAGTGATCTTGTATTCCAGAGCTCCCCCAGAGCTTTTATGATTTTGTTTTGACTCCATTGAGCTCAACCTTGATTTTCATATCGATCCTCGGCATTTTGAAGCTGCCGGCGGCGAGATCAGAGCTTGACCAAGAGCCACTTCCATTCAAACTCCCTTAGCTCCATTTTTGGTGATCCTCTGAGTTTGAGGCCTGAAGTAAATAAACACGTGGACAATCTACAAGTTCAACCGTGGTAAAATCAACCAAATCGATCTATTTTTTGGTGATAAATCCTAAACCCTAGTTTATTTTCTAGGTTTTTAAATAACACATTCAATATTGCATCAAATGGCTTAAAACTTATTCCCCACTCTTCCTTAGAACGTATTACGTCTCTGTCTTAAATTTCAAAGCATTTGGCTGGGTATTTTGTGGGAACGAGATAAAAACTCATACCTAGGGTTTTCGGCTTGCTGGAGGTTGAAGACGAGCCGCCAGCCATTCGATCCGTTCTTATGAGATCAACGGCTGAGATTAGATCTAACCTATACCCCGTTCGATCCTCTGAAACGGTGATTTAGTCAAAGCTTCGTCCGACCAGATCATCACCGTAGATCTAAACCGCAAGAGCTAGCTCCACCGCTCGATCATCCAGGATTGAGCTTGAGCCCGCAAGTTTGATCTCAACCGTCGGATCAGAACCGCGGTGCATCTAACGGTCTCGTATCCCGCTGAGCTGGTTAAGTAGCGGGCCCCGCGTGACTGCCGCCGTCCGCGTGGCTGCATCCTCTCCCGCCGCGTGTCCCAGTCAGCGCCGCCGGTTGACTAGGCATTTAAAATGCTTAAATTAATTCAAGAAAAGACCACAATTTCAAAAATTCACTAGAATTTCATTTCTCATCCATTTTTGAAGTTCTTGGGCATGTTTTGTTCGTATTTTTAAGTACTATATTTTAAAAATAAATAAAAATTATTTTGATTCATATTTTATTAGTTATTTGGATAATACAGAAAATTAGATTTTAGTTTTAAATAAAAATATACAAATTATTTTAGGTTGAAATTTGGCAGAGACATAATAGGGCCTAAGGTTGATCTCTTGTAATTTTGTTAAGGTCATTTGATGCAATTTAATTCAGTTTATGGATTTACAAAATCTAGTTCAAATCTTGATCTAGATCTTTGGAAATTCATGAACAATCCAAACTAAGTCCATTCAAGCATGTTAGAGCCATATGGGATCAGTGTAAAATCATCTTTTCACTGATAATGAGTTTAAACCAATGGCCATATATAAGTCCATTAAAATTTACTCTCAAATGCATGTTAACCTAGCTTAAGGGATCAATAACTATATATGGTCATGCTATGGAATTGGATTGACTTTAATTAGGATATATTTGCATATATCACTAACCAATCTAAATCCAATTTCATATGTCTATCTTTTTTTTATAATAGATCATTTGAACTCATAAGTTATTTCATAACTTATGATTGGAGTGATTCATTATAAACTCCCCTCATAGGGCACTTGGATCACCATCTTTCTGTTTCTCATGATTGTTTTGATATGATTATAGTTTATTGTCCAAGGGTTAGAAAGACATCGACTTCAATCCTACAACCTAGTGACACTAAGGACAATAATTAAGGTGTGTCTTAGTAAACTTAGGGAAAATTTAGGATACACTATATACATCCCTTTCTGGGATTGAACATAAACATAGAAAATTAGTGTCACCATCCTTTGATCTAATACGCTTTGATTTGACATTAATTAATCTTATAATGACTAGTAGGTTAGGATTCTTCTTTTCTTTTGCCCTAACAAACTCTAAACAAATCTAGTAAATTTCTAAAAATCTAAACTAATCTCAAATCATCACAATCAAACTCAATATTACAATTTCAGTAACTCAAAAACCAAAAATTCTTATTCAAACTATATTAATTTCATCAGATATTCAATTAACCCTTAATTAAACTAAACCTTCCAGAAAGTGTAATAAATCAAGATTAAATTAAAAAAAATATAAATAACCCATCTAACGGACCAAAATCAAACCCTTAATCAATGAAAATTAAAAGCCCCTTAATTTGACACCAATTTTGTAATTAATTTAATTTTAAATGAAAACCCACGTTTAATTAATATAATTAATTAATAATAATTAAAAATCCCAAAAATTTCCCAAACACTTGGGGATCCCTCCTTGGGCCATTCTTGACCTTGGGAGGTGTTTTCAAGAACTTGGGAACTTGTTTGAAGCAAAATCATAAAAAGGGCCATTAATTAAGCAATTTCCAAAATTCATTAAAGTGCTCAAAACTTCAATAATTCATAACTAAATCAAGAAAAATCCAAATTGACCAAACTCACTTGCATTCAATTCATTATAATGCATAATATTTATTAAAAATATTAAAGTACTAAAAAACCATCAACATCAAAAAGTCAACATTTTGGTCAACTCTAGGTTAAAATCATGTCAAAACTTCTAAAAATCATAACTTTTGATAGAAAACTCCAAATTGAATATACCACCTGTCTAACAAGTCATAATAAGGTCTAGTTTTTTTTTAAAAAAATTTGAAACCCTTAAGATTAACCCTAATTTTAAAAATCAAATTTTGACCCCTTAGTTGACATATCTAGATGACCTCCAAAACTTGTTAACTCTTCCAAATTCCAGAATTTTCTTAACAGGGTAATAAAATCCTCAACCAACCCATTAAAATCAGTAACCAACTCCCTTTAATATCAATTCACTCCTTTAATTCCAACCAATTTAAATAACTTAATCAACCCCGATTGCTACTGGTATCCCAGGCCTACGAGGCTATTAGCTTAGCCCCAATGAAGGTGAAATAAACTTCACGGCCTCGGTGTGAAACAAAGGTGGTAATCAATTAATTTTTAAAATATGTTTAATTAAAATTCTTAATTTATTAATACTTAAATTTTAATCTAAATCCCCTTTTAAGCCTTAACAAACCCAGACTTTTAGACAACTTCAACTAATAACCTACTTTTGGATCTATCCCAGCCACACGACCTTTCTCACACACTTTAGATGATGTGCTAGGAGAACCAACTCTAGATCTAGGTTAGGTCGGTGTTTACTTTACTGCTGTGTGCCGGATTTTTCGTAGTTTTCACTGCATGTTGTTGATGAAATTGCTTTGCTGTGTTTGCTTACTTTTTCTGTACTCTGTGGATGGATTGATGTGTTTAGCGACTATATTATCTTTAGGTTAGGTACGATCTGGATGTTGACACAGTTTTCTGCAGGTGGCCACGCTCATGCAGGGCAATATAAAGGGGGGGGGGGGGGCAAATAAAAAAAATGCATAAATATTATAAACTCTTTGCACATGTGCTTCAGCTGCCTAAAGCCCCCAAATCATAAAAAGAGCGTGGCCAGTGTGTTTACTTTCTTATCTGCTCATATACAACTGCTTGGGAATAACTGCTTTTTATATATTAATTGCTTAGGATAACCCTGCAGGTGAGTCTAGATTTTTATTTTGATATCAATGTAATTTTTGTAAGTGTCAAGTGTTGTGAAAGTTGATTTTGAGTTGGGATACATAGATCCAAAGCTTGGATTCCAAAGAGGAAAGGATACCCCTTTAGGGAACACTCCTTTTCCATTTGGAAGTCCAAATTTGGATCATACCTTTTCCTTACCCAAAGAGGAAAGAGTGGCCTTCCCCTTAAAGGAAGTGCCGTCTTATCCATTTGGGTAATCCACTACGAAGATTCTAAGAAGATTGAAGAAAAGGAGTCCATAGAAGAACGAGATTGAAGATTTGAGGATTTGAAGATTGAGAGTATCCCACTCAAAATAGCTTGCGTCATTATTAGTCTTAAAATCCGGGTTGTTGTCAGTGGTGCCTGGCCACTCTACTTTCTGCAAAACTCTGGTTTGTAATAAGCAAGGCAACTTTGCCAATGAACATTTATTAATTAATTTATATTTGATGTGATGAATTGATTGCCTTTAGGACTGCTTGTTTTTCTTAGTTTTTTTGGCGATTGCGTGCCGCTTTTGTTTTTGCCTGGACTCGTGAGGCTCGTGAGGGTGTGAAAATTTTATACTCATAACTTTAAAAGTCTAAAATTTTAGTAAGTCTAAACAACATAGAAAGATAACAAATCTAGGGAATTAGTCGAGGATCGACCCCGGGGTCGCATGCATATTTTTGCATTACTCTTTCCTTGCTTTAGACCCTTCCCCGCCTGCGGGTAGAGTCCGGATAGTCTGACCTATGAGGACGAGGTGCCGGACCTGGGGAAGTCCAGTCTTCTAAAAATTATTTTCTAAGCCTGTTTTTAAAAAAATTCAAGCATATTTGATTTGAGGTTGTTAACCAGCATGCATTGCATTAGAAACATACCTAAAGAGTCAAAGTTTTAATTTCATAGTCCTTAGCATTTTGCACCCAACATAAGTCAAAGGGGCCAATTAGGAGAATCTCTAAATGGCGGCCCCAACTCTCCAAAACTTTAAATAAAATGTCCCTATCACTCTTTCATAAAAGACCAGACTCATTTATTTTAAATCGATTAGGTTGTTAGCTGGCTCCCCAATCCAGGCCGGGGTAAGTCCAGATCTTGCACTGCATTAGTTAGGATCAGACGACTGAGGTCCAGTATCCAAAATAGATTTAGAATCTAGGTCAGATCTTTGATTATAAGACCCCAAATTTTGGGAATATAGTCCCAAATTTCTAATAAAATACTTAACTCTAATTAAAGCTTCATTTCAATCCTAAAATATAAAGCCCAACACTTAGATTAAGTTGGGACACTTCCGGATGGTTCTGGAATCTTAAAGTGTCCCATACCTCTCCTCCTTTAACTCCGTTAATAACTACTCAATTTTGATCCATTCCCTTTTGAGTTTTCAAAATTCATCTCTTTTTGATATCACTCCTAGAAAATCTGACAAAATTTTGCCACTATTTTAATCGAGAGTTTTTGTAGGGGATTTTGTCTCCCTATGATGTAATTAACTACGAGGGCTTGCGCTCGTAAGAGATTTGGAACCCCACACACCTTTTTTTTTTTTTTTTTTAATTATTAATTTCTAAAACTTTACTAGATTTCTTTGGGAAAAGTTAAATAATGATCGTCATAGTTTCATTAGAAGAATTATCGTAGAATGGTGTCATTTCCCTTTGGGGAGATACATCCTTCTTCGATAAGGCTTTGGATGCGAATGCGACGATCATGTTTTTTGAATATTGTAATTGGGTATTCAGTTGAACTATACTTTGTTCCCTCGGGGCCATATAAAGTTCTCCTTAGAACCCGATCATAGTATTCAAGATGAGTTTACATAATTCTAAGTCGGAACACCGTTATGAAAGTTTATTTTTGTCCTGCGGGGTGATATACTCTTTCTAACGAGTTGATTCGACCTTAGAATTAGAACTCAACCTTAATCTTAAAATCCCCAAAGAAAACTAATATTTTTCAAAACCTGTTTTCCAAAATTCCATCAACAAGCTACTTGGTGAGATTTTGGGTTTTTGAGAGGAAGCAGAAGGTGAGTTTTTGAGGGAGAAGGTTTGTGAAGGGATCACATGGTTGATCTAAGCCTGCTGAACTCTTGCTCTTCCTGTGGCCCAAGAAGATCTTGTAATAAGATTTCTAAGTGTAGATTCTTCAAGGTCTGTTTCCTTTAAGGTACTCTGCCTTCTCTAGGAGGGAGAAAAATGAGAAGGTTTGATGCCGTCACTAGGAGGGTGACATAACATTTGGTACTCTACCACACCGGGGAAGGTGAAAGTGAGGTTTTATAAAGGCTTCTCTGCATTACTGCGGGGGGAAAGGGAAAATTACTTTTGAGTAGTGAAATTCCCATAGTGGAGGACTCCGAGGAGTGGACATAGGTCAAGTGACCAAACCACTATAAATCTTTTGGGTAATTTTTCCATTTACTGCACTTTACTTATGTTTTGCATCTTATATTTGTTATAACTGCTTGGTGAAGTTTATATTCTAGTTCTGCATTTCATGATTTAAAATTTCACTACCTATTATTGCAATCATGTTCTAATTAGTCGCTTCTGCATCAAGTTAAGTTTTCATTTAAAATTTAAAAACAAAAAATTTAGAACTCTTGTTTAGGATTGTTACTTTATTACAAAAATTTCCAATTCACCCCCACTCTTGGTGCACCTTGTAATTTCATAAACATAACCCTTTTTTTTAGGAAAGTAGGAGATGAGTTACTCATTATTCATATCTATGTTGATGACATACTTTTTAGATCTTCTGATAAAAAGTTATGTGATATTTTTTTTTTTTAAATAATGAGTAAGGAATTTGAGATAAGTATGATGGGAGAATTATCCAACTTTTTAGGGTTTAGTATAAGACAAATGGATGATGGAACCTTTCTTAATCAATCAAAGTACATTAAGGACATCTTGAAGAAATATGAAATGGATAAAGCCATGCCAATAAACACTCCCATGAGCTCTAGTGTTTAGTTAGATAAGGACTCAAATGGAAAACATGTTGATCAAAAGAAGTACAGTGGAATGACTTGATCTCTACTTTACTTGACTGCTAGCTGACCTAATATAGTGTTTAATGTTTGTCTCTGTGCTAGATTTTATGTTGATCCTAAAGAATCCCTTCTTACTGCAGTTAAGATAATCCTTAGATATCTCTTAAAGACCCAAAACTTAGGAATATGGTATCCTAGGTACAACACTTCTTTTGAAACTATTGGATATTATGATTCTAATTTTATAGGGTGTAGAGTTCATAGAAAGAGCACTTTTGAAACTTGACAATTCATAGGATAGCCTTTATTCTCCTGCTCTAGTAGAAAACAAAACTCTATTGCACTTTCCACTATTGAAGCTGAGTATATTTTCTTAGGAAGTTGTGTGGCCCAAGTCAGTTGGTTGAAACAAAAAATTCTAGATTTAGGATTATCAATATGCATAATTTCAATTCTATGTGACAACACTAGTGTCATATGCATCTCTAAAAATCTTATCCAACATTCAAGGACCAAACACAATGACATAAGGCATAACTTTATTAGGGACCATGTTACCAATGGAGACATTGAGTTACACCATGTATAAACTAAAAACCAATTGGCTTACATCATTACTAAATCACTTGCCTTTGACACATTTAGCATCTTAAGGACCGGATTGGATGTGATTGACATAAATGCATGAACTTGATGATTTATGACCTCTAAAATTTATGTTTTATTTTTTAGTTTTTCTATTGTTTCTAATCTTTTCCATTTTTTTGTTTTTGATTATTTGTTCCTATTTATTTATTATGATTTTTCTGGCTTTTAGTTTAATGTTTTCTTTTGTTCACTACTGAAATGATATTTTATTCCTTATTTTTGTTTTTTAAAAATTTTTAAAAAATGATAAACATCCCTAAATCAAATAAAGGAAGAATTCTTTTGATTATTTTCCTTCCCCTAACTCCTTTTAATGGTTAAATTGTGTTTTCTACGCAAAAATCTTTTTCAAATTAAAAATTAGACTTTGAATTGAGATATCTTCTATCTTCCCACAATAATCTATCTCATGTGAATAATGTTCAAAGTCATTAAATCGCTTTCAAGCTTTCTTAATCATGTTGATGCATTTATCTTATAAATATGATTCTACTTTGTGGTGTACTCCTCCTTATGTTAGAGAGTGAGTTTTTC
Organism: Dendrobium huoshanense; assembly: GCA_016618105.1. NCBI lineage: Eukaryota > Viridiplantae > Streptophyta > Magnoliopsida > Asparagales > Orchidaceae > Dendrobium > Dendrobium huoshanense. The sequence continues at coordinate 12,759,406 of CM028354.1, forward strand.
TCTCTAGTATGTAGAAAATATTATCACAACTGAGAGTCTTTAAAGGTTTCGAAAGATAGCTAGCTTGCAAAAATTACAAGATGCATATAATAAGACGAAAAAGAAAAATTAAAAAAATGCGCAATGATAGCCAAAATTGAAAGATACACAAAGTATATCGAAAATCAAAAGATGTGCAAAGTGCACCAAATAATTGATAAGAGGTATAAAAGAGCCCATAAGAAATCAAGCTTCCCTCCCTTTCAAAAACCATTAAATCTTAGAAGAATTCATGTGTCACTTGATATTTTCAAAGACTTTATTTTGAAACTAATGATTGTGACTAATTACTTTCCTACACTATTCTGTAAGATTTTTTTTTTTTGAACGAAGTTTTGAACATATCACTTTTCTTATTCAATTGCTTTTTTTTCTGAATTAGATCTTTATTTTCAAAAGATGGTTTGCCCTGTAAGAAGTCCAAGCTAGGGGTAATAGGATCCATTATTATACCATTTTTTTTAGATTATAGTGATGTTAATTCATGTTTTACTAATTTTTAAATTCAATCACATGGAAAAGTTAAAATATTCTTGCATTGAAAAAAAAAAACTTTTTTTCACTTTTTTAGTCCTTTTTATCATCCTTTTATTATTTTATGTTTTATTTTTTACATAGTTTTTGGGTTTTGGGGCACCTTCTGATCACCTCCTTCCATCATTCAAATTTTCATTTTTTGCTCACATTATCATTGATGATATTCATATCATCCTAGATTATATTTATATCAACATGGATGGTATCATTTAATCACCCTTCAACGTTCATATGACAGTTGATCTAACTCAATTACATGAGATCGTATTAGAAGATCCACATCATCTTGGACTATCTGATCAAATTTTCTCAATTATTTGTGATCGTCTTGGATGATACACCTATTTGTCCTAGACAATTCACATGGAAAAAATAGTTATACCTTTTCAATTCGGTCGACATAATTCATTATTATCGATCATCCTAGATGATACACCTAATCGTCCTGGATGATACATTTCGTCCGCAATCATCTTGCATGATTCCTTGGAATGATTGCCTATATCTAATCATCCTAAATGATAGGACCACCTTTTTAACTAATTATCGCAAACATCTTAAATTTTCCTGATTGTCTTGGATGATCCTGTAATCCACCTGGATGATGTGGCTGATTCTATATAAACAGCCAACCTCAACCATTTTCTCACCCTCAAACCTTCAATTCTCCCTTCCTTCTCACACATTCTCTCAATCCTTATCGAAGGCGGGTGGGAAATGATTCAATATAATGATAGGTAGTTCCGCAAGGGAATATATCGACCCTTGATTCACTGAGGCGGCTGACCAAGCTTCCTATCTTCGATTTAAAATTACCGGGATCACTCTGTCATGGATTGTAAATCCTTGAACACTCACGTACTCGATACTTAATCTTTTCACTCACACATCTCTCCCCTTCATTCTGACATTAGCTTGCCCATTTAATTCTGAACATCTATATGAGTTATTTGTTAGCCTTAGGATAAATATTGCTTACAATGCCCTATAATCCTATGTCCATAGATGCCCAATAGAGATTACATACTAGGATTTCCTTGAACTCCTTCAACTTTCTACCACTAGATACAACCTTCATACCTTATCTTCAAATTTTGATTATGACTAGGGTCCTAACAATCACCTATTAAGAAATACAAATGTCTCCTACCATGTTGGGGCCTCAAACACCTTAGTCAAAGATTCTAATACAATCTAACATGTTCTTCAAACCTCAATAATCTTAAAGGCTGGTGACCATATCCAAATCACTCCCCTTCTCTCAATCACCACCTTCTTCATCATGGCCTATAGGGAGTTCAATGACATTGATCTTCTTTTTGACACATTGAGCACCTGACCAGTATTAGGAATCCAGTGGGATGCTAGGTTTGACTCTTACGTTGTTGTACAGGAGTAGTAGCATGAGGAGGATGTTACTCAATTTAATGCATATGTGGAACATTAGTAGCAATATCATGACCCAAATATGGCATTATTTGGGGAGAAATTTTCTTCCATCCCTTGTCTTTTCACCCACCACCATATCATTGTCCTGATCAGGGTCCCTCAAACTTGTAGTCTATTTTATTTTTTGTGATGTTTTTCTTGTATTACTATTTATATTTCTTATCTATTTCGTTCACATTTTTGTGATGTCAAAAGGGAAAGTAGTGTTACTGTTAGTGTGTTAGTATCATTTCATTATATTGTTAGTTTTTTATTATTGTTGTTTAGTGTTTATACCACCTTCTTGTTTTTAGTAAATTTTGTATTGCTTGGTTCATACTATTCTCCTTAACTTTATATTTAATTAAAGTTCTTGAGCTGAATTTCCTAAGAAATTTTTTTCATCATAAAAAAGGGAGATTGTTTTAATAATGGATTCAAGAATTATAATTTTGATGATAATAAACATTACTAACATTCCTGTTTTCTTACAACTGTTACTATTGCACATCTATTTTGGTTTCCCTGCCTACTAACATTTCACGTCCACAAAGTCATTTGCAATTCAAGCCAGCTCAAGATTCGGTAGATTAGGACTGAGTAAATATGTAAGTGTATTTCCACCATTTTTACCTTTTCTTGAGTCAAATATAATTAAGTGGTTCCCGATGCTAAATAATCTGCACACACACACTCAGGGGGAAAATTTCTCTAAGGTAAAGGGTTTTGTTATTTTGATCATATCGTATAGGATGATCCAAAATCATCTTAGACGATCAGTAAAAAACAAAAACTTTAATTAGAGCATCTCTATTAAGACAACCAAATTAAGCAAATCATCCTAGATAATAGGCTCAAATAAAAAAGAATTAGCTACCAAATGCTTTAAGGTATGATTTTATTTTCAAAAATCATACATGATGATCTCATATCATCCTAAATGATTCATTAAATTCATTCCTAAATTAATCAGGTTATTAAGTAAAGCAATGAAAGTTTTATTGAATTGATTATATCATCCTAGATGATTAAAAGACCATCCTGGACAATTAGTTATAAAAACTTTCATCTTCTCCTAGATCACCTGGATGAGTAGAATGATAAGCTGAATGATCAGTTGAAATTTTTCATTATCCAAGTGTATCACCTGGACTAACAGAATGATGTGCTAGATGGAAGTCCCTGATTTTAAATAAATAATACAAGACGATTCAAGGATCGTCCTGGATGATCCGTTATGTTTCTTCTTCATCCAACATACGTGACTTTGGATAACAAGAATGATGTGATGAAAGATATGTATGGTTTTGAAATAATCATATAGGATGATGTCTACATCATCCTAATTGATCAGAATAAATAAGGGTTCTAATTGTTTAGCTCTTATAGATCATCCTAGCTGAAAGGGCTAAAAATACACTTATTGTATGGGATGATCTATCGATCATCCAAGATGATCTTTGATAGCAAGTTGAAGATTAGGAAAACATTTAATATATTCTTTATAAGATCTCTTATTTATTCAAGGTGAGATCCTTGGCTTCTATCCCGACCGAAGAGAGCCAAGAGAAGGAGAAGGAGAGCTTGGGAGAGAGAGATATAGATAGAGGATCTTGTGAGGGGGAGTTATGAGTGGTTCAAAAAGGTTGCTACAAGAAAGGATCTGAGTCATCTTCTACAGTCATTATCCCTAGTTCCTTGGAGGTTCTAGGGAGGTCTTATTCAACAACCTATCAAGGTTCTCTACCTACTTTAAGAGGAAGAAAAAGGAGGTTGGGTTCTCTGCCTCACCAGAGTCAGTGCAAAGGAGTTTGTAAAGACTTCTCTGCCTTACTGTGGGAGTAAATTGAGAGTCAATGGTTATTTAGTGCAATACCTGAAGGAGAGGCTCTAGGGAGTGGATGTATGTCAAGTTGATCGAACAAATATAAAATTTGTTGTGGACTTTCTTATTATGTTTCTGCATTTAAATTTCCACACTTTATTTTCATGCGGATGATTGTATGATTTATATTTTAAATTTTTGAAAACCATCAGAGTTTTTATTTAAGAATTTTAAAAAGTACAAATTCCCCCCCCCCCCCCCCCACCTAGGTTAGCCTCGGGCCTGTTCATATGGGCTTAACAACTCTAACAAACTTTCACATCCTAAAGAGGACTGAATTTATATTTTGAATCTAAGATGGTTCCAAAGAGGGCATACTCCATCACTAGTGGATGATCTTGTGGAGAGGAAAAATATTCTACCAAAAAGATCAAATCTAGATTTTGAAACTAGGATGGTGCCATAAGGGGCATGCTCCATCACTAGTAGATCTAATCATAAGGAAAGAATGTTTGATGACTCATATTTAACATTAAAGAAGAGAAAACTAGAATCTAGAATATGAAACTAGGATCGTGCCAAAAGGACAAGCTCCATCACTATTAGATGACCATATGGAATGGAAGCTTACTCCATATAGAGGATCAAAAATATAATTTGAAACTAGAATGGTTCCACAATGGGTGTGCTCCATCACTAGTAGATGATTATATGGGAAGAAAGATGCTCAACATAGTAGATAGAAATTGGATTTTGAAACTAGGATGGGGCCACAATGGGTGTGTTCCTTCACTAGTGGACGACCCTTGGGAAGGAAGCTTGCTCTACAAAGAGGATCAAAATTTTATTTTGAAACAAGGATGGTGCCACAATGGGCATGCTCAATCACTATTGGGTCTACTCCAAAGAAAAGGAAGCACCTAACCTTAAGAAAAAGAAGGAAGGAGTCATTCTTAAAATTTGGGACTTGAATTTGGAGGATTTTTTAATTTGTTTTGATTTCTTGAATTAAAATTTAAATTTTCTTTTTAATTTAATTTTTTTTATATTATGGATTTTTACTTTGATTTGATTTTTTATTTTTAAAATTTTGAAAGTTTTTGAATTTGATTTGATTTTTAAAAGTTTTATTATTTGCTTTTAATTTTTGAGAATTTTTTATTTGATTTTGAATTTAGAGTGTATTTGAGTTCAAGAAATTTTTTGATTTTGAGAAGTTTTTATTAATGTTAATTTGAAACTCATCTTGCCTGCTACTTCCTAAAGAGCCACCCTAATATTCAAAAATATCAGGTGGCATCCTTCAAAATTGATCAGTTTTTTTTTTTAATCTCCCTCAAAAGTTTTCTCTAGGATAAGAGGTCATTCTTATGTAGGTTCAAACTACCCACCAATCTTTCGGTGGGCTAAGTCAGACATCAAAAGAATAAAGACCAAGTTTTCTACTTGGAAGGTTCTAGGTCACACTAAGTACTCACGAGCTTGAACTATTCAGACATAGTATAAATCTGAGTTTTATTGAGTCTTGGAGATGACACTCTATGAGGCATTCATCTCCAATTGGAGCCAGGCACTCTTCTTAGTTGTTATTTGATTTTGAACAAAAATTTCCATAGAGGTAAAATACACCTGTAGGTGGGAACGATCTTGGACCCAGCATAGAGTGTGATTTTATAGATAAGGCCTTATAAGGAAAATATGTCTATATGTAAGGACTCACACACAATCCTCAAGGATGATATTTGAATTCATAGAAAGAGTAGAAGATTCATTCATTTTATTGGAAAATTTCCTCTTAACCATTTAGACCCAGTTAGAATAACAATTGATATTAAATTCATCAGTTAAAGTGAGAAGTAGAGTCTACTCCAACAAATCTAGAAACATTTAAGAATTTTGGTTTTATTGACCCATATTAAGTTTCTAGAAACTGAACTAGGTTTCTCCCTTATATAAATTTTTTGAATTAAAATCAATTTCAAAAAAGTTTAAGTTGGATAAAGAAATTTATTCTTTTCAATTCTCTTACATGAGAATGTTTTTTATATCTAATAGAACATCGATGCATGATGATTAGACTTAATTCAAGATTATTCAAAGTTAAGTAATTAAGGGTGATTGAGTTTTCTGTGATTTAAGGAATTAAAAGGAAGGAAGTGTTGCAACTTAGTTTTCATAACTATGTTTTTAATATCATGTATGCTTTTGATGATTCTAAATATTATTATTTTGATTACAGTTTCTCCTAATATATATTAGATTTATTGGTTTTTTTAGTTGTGTGCACTAAAATTTCAGGGAAATCATACTCTAGGTAGTTAAAAGCTTCAATCAGATTAGATTAGGGTTCATTATTAATGGAGTTTGTATTTTTAATTTTTATTGAGTCTAACATTGTGATTATAATTAAGTAACCATGCATACACACACTAGGAGAGAGTTAAAAATTTATAATTTTTTTCAAAACTAATCATACTGAATGATTTCAATTCATACAGGATGATTTGTTTGGTTATTTCCTCCAACAATCATTTATACGAACAAGATACGCATAAGTTCATCCTGATAATCATCAAAATTATAAATAGTTTCTAAGTAGTTTTGTACTGTATGAAGAGACTTTCATAGTTTCATCCTGACAATCTTCAAAAAAGTTTTGAACTAAATGTACTTTACGAAGTACTCTTCATACAGACGACATTTAGACTATGAAAAGTTTGGGACTCTTTTCTCCCCGACAATCTTGAAATTTTTCTAAATTGATTGTACTTTACGAAGAGCCATTCATATAGACGACGTCTAGAGTACAAAAAAAAGGTTCCCTTTTTGTCCAGACGAATATCAAATTTTTCCTGAACTGTTCGTATTGTATGATCTCATGTTCGTACAGATGACGTCCATAATATGAAATTATGGGGTATCATTTCATCCCAATGAATCAAAAAATTTTCTAAACAGTTTGTATAGTATGATTTAGGATCATATTATATGATCATCATGTATTAAAATGGTTTATAAAGGTTCATGCAAGCAAATTTTAAATTGTTTGTAAGTATGATTATCGATCATAAATGTACGATCATGTACGCTCAAAATTGAAATTTTCAATTTTCTAGATGGTTTTTTGTGTCTTTCAAATAAAAGGTCCTTAGAAACAGACTTGGAATGGTATGGTCTTCATGTTTTCTTTGAGATCAAGTGAAATAGCATTTTGGGAGAGTGTTTGTGAGAGCGTTCATGCAAGTGGAGAGTGTAGGGTTCACAAGGTTACTCAATAGTGACAATCTCATTTTATTTTTGTCAATCTCTTCATTTCTTCTTTCTAGTTGTTTGAGAGGAGATCTTTGTAGAAGATCTGGTACTATGCCGATATTTCGAGGGTATGAAAGGATGAAAAAACTCTGTTAACACTTGGAGGGTGTGAAAGGATGATGATACTTTACCAACACTTAGAGGGTGTGAGAGGATGACAGTACTCTACCAACACTTAGATGGTAAGAAAGGATGATGGTGATCTACCGCACTGAGGATTTATGGAATAGATGAAAATTATATAGGCTTCTCCGCCTTGTTGTGGGGTCTAAAGGAGAGCACATCAGTAATAGTGTAATACCTAAAGAGAGAGTATTTAGGCAGTAGAAGTAGGTCTTGTTGGACTGAACCACTATAAATTTTTATGTTCTTTTTATTTTTTTTTATCATTTTTATGTTTCTATAATTTTAATTTTGTGGTTGAAAAAAAAATGAAAAAAAAATCGAATTGCTTTAAAATTATTAAATAGTTTTTCTAAAATTTACCAAGAGTTTTTAAAATAACCAATTTACCCCCCTCTGGTTATCCTTGGGACAATTATGTAGGTTTGAAAACATATATAAACTTTTCAAGTGGTATCAGGCCTGCTTCAAAATTTAAAGTTTAGATTACTTTTCGAAAAATGATTATGGCTAGAGACCGTAGCACACCTAAAGGGTATTCGATCGTTAGACCTCCATTATTTCATAACATCCCTTTCAATTCTTGGAAAACATGAATGTCCACTTTTCTTCTATAGCTTGACTATCACATGTGGATTTTAGTTCAGGATGGTTACACTAGGCCAACTAGACTAGTAGATGGCATTAGAATTGAAACACCCTTTACTTACTAGACTATAGAAGAATGAGACTTAACACAATTAAATATAAAATATTTGAAAAGTTTCTTTTGTGCTCTTAAATCTGAAGACTACATGTGTGTTTCTACTTGTAAAAGTGGAAAAGAAATATTGGATAGACTTTGTATCACATATGAAAGAATTAATGAAGTGAAACAATCTAGATTAAATATTTTATTTCAAGATTATGAAGTATTTCACATGAAACCAAATGAATCTATATCTGACATGTACACACTTTTCACTCAAATAGTCACTTCCATGTATACATTAGGTAGGGAACTAATGAATGCTAAAAAAGTTAATAAAATAATTCATTGTTTGAATACTGCTTATAATGTTAAAAAAATTGCTATTACAAAGTTTAAGGAATTAAATGTGTATTCTATTTACAATTTTCTTGCATCACTAATTGCTTACGAGCTAGGAGTGACTCAAAGATAGATTGATATAGGAAAAAGAGAGAAAGGAGAATAACATAGCTTTGAAAGTGGATGACTCGGATAATGATCAGTCACAGCCTAAGGATGAGGATGACATTATATTGATGATAAGATAATTGAGGAGTTATCTAAAAAAGAATCAAAGAAGATGCCAGCTGTGTAATAAAGGTATGTTCCACAAAAATATTAAGATTTCTAATAATTTTTTTTTCTATGAATGTAGGAAACCTAGACATATCAATTTAGATTGCCTAATCTTAAGGCCACTCTTAGCAAGGAGAAGGTGGAGGAGAAAATAAATGTGAGGAAGGGAAAGAAGAGAGTTCAGAGAGAATTTTGGGTAGACTGAGCTTCAGACTCTTCTGAAATAGAGGTAGAAGAAGAAGTCACAAATTTGTGCTTGATGGCCAACAAGCTTGATCAATTAGATTAAGAAGAGGTATGTGACTTATGTTATGATAAATTAGTTGAAGTTTCTGAAATAATTCATATGGTATATAAAAAATTTAAAAGATGTACGCCAAGTTAAATTTAGACTTCATTGAATTACAAAAGGAGCATGAAAAATTTAGGAAAGATCACACACTAATTGATAGCAACCACATGAAATTACTAGATGAGTATGATGAATTAAATAAATAGCATGAGTTATTAAAATCTTCTCATACTGAATATGAAAAAAAATTTAAAACTTTTATGGATGAATCTAATAATAGATAAGACTATTTGAAAGTTGACAATGTTGGGTTTGAAAGTGCAAATTTTTTCTTTAAAGCTCAATTGAATGCATATGAAAAGAACCAGATTCCACCTACACCTAAATAATTTTTTAATCCTAAAAAGAATTCAAAAATTATAAAACCTAGGAAAAGAAAAGTTTACTAAAAAAAATAAAAAAATTATTTTCTTGGAGTTATGTGTTCTTCTTATGATATGATTGGGCACATATCTCACACTTGCACTATTCATAGAAAATCATATATTATGTGGAGATCAAAGTTGCATAAAATAAATCATATCATACGTGCATCTCTATTAATTTTGCTAAAAGGTGAACCCAAACTTTTTTGGGTTCCAAAGTCTAACATTATATTATTTTATGGAAACACTCTCATACAACTCCTCGTGAGAGCATTTGGTACATACACAGCAAATGTTTGAAGCATATGACTAGACATACTACATAATTCAAATCAGTGGAAGCCAGAAATGGAGGCAAGGTTACACTGGGAGATAATACCACTAGGAAAGTGGTAGGAACAGGTATGATCAAAAACTTGAATAATATTTTCATTGAAATTATTTTACTTGTAGAAGGCTTAATGCATAATCTTTTATGTATTAGTAAGCTATGCGATATGAGCTATAGTGTTAATTTTTTTCACACTAGCTACATATTAAGCCAGAATGGAATTGATGTACTACATAGAACTAGGGTAAATAATGTGTATTTTCTAGATTTGAATTGCATTAAAATTGCTAATGCTTTTTTTTTTAAATAATTAATGATGATTCATGGTTATGGCATAGGAGGCTTTGTCACGCTAGCTTGAAAACCATAGAAAATTTACCCAAAAAGAACTTGTTAGAGATATACCAAAATTAGACTTTACTAAAGATCACCTGTGTGATGCATGTTAACAAGGAAAATAGTTGTAGTCCTTCTATCATTCCATTAAGGATCTTAGAACTAGCAAACCATTGGAGATTATTCATATGGATCTTTTTGGACCAGTTATCACTATAAGTCTAGGACGGAAGGTATATGGATTTGTGATTGTGGATGATTTTTCTAGATTTACTTGTGTTAAATTTTTATTTCATAATAGTGAATCGTTTGAGGAATTTAGTTATTTTTTTACTTGAATTCAGAGAAAACTAGGATGTGAAATTATGTCAATTAAAACTTATCATGAAGGTGAATTTGAAAATCAAAATTTTGAGCATTTTTGTAAAGAAAAAGGAATTGATCACATTTTTTGGCACCTAGGACCCCTCAACATAATGGGGTAGTAAAAAAAAAAGAACAAAACATTAATTAAAGTAGCTAGAACCATGTTGGCAGAATATTCACTTCTTAAATATTTTTGGGCTGGAGCAATTAATACAGCTTGTTATGTTCTGAATAACGTGAACATTAGATAAAAATTAAATAAAACACCATATGAGTTTCTTAAGGGGAGCACATGAAATTATTTATATCTCAAAAAAGGAAGTTATCCTTAAGGATTTTCAAGTGAGAGAAACTCTTAGATTTTTTAGTGAGAGAGAATTCTTTTTCAAAATTTTACTTCATGGTTTTTCTGCATTCTCTATTCATGATGGCGTCAGACAACTAGCTGACATCGGATAACCAGCCACTTCCAGATAAACATCTTCCATCAGATAATCGGCATCATCTATCTAGTGGATCATCATTTAATCATCAACCTTCATCCACCAAGTTTTCATCTATTATGGGTATTGCTGAAGTTCTTAAGGATAGAAGATTCAAGAAAGGAGATATTCAACGAGACTTAAGAAACAACCAAAAACCTTTTATCATCAGTGAAGGTTATCGTTCAAATGCTCATCAATATAAAATTCAAGTTCCTGTAGTTGAAGGGAGGGGAAAGAAATTGGAAGAACTATCAAAGATGTCTCATATGCTTGAAATAGGGAATGATATTAATTCTGTTTTGTTTGGAGCTTTGATCAGTAAGCCTTTACTTCATCAAATTTGATTATAAAAGTCAGCAAAATTTGTTGGAAACAATGAAGGATCTCTTAATCACAATTTATCTATTAATTTTTCAAATCCTGAAGTGACAAATATTAATTTGCAAATCCTATTATATTAAATGATAAAGTTACATATCAGATGATTGAAGAAATTAGCAATCAAAAATAAACTTTTATCAATGCCTGGAAGAAACCTCAGCATATCAAAATCAATTTTGATATTAATTCAACTAAGATGTCAACGGATGGGGTGCTAGTCAAATTAAACTCGGAATTAGTGTTAGCAAAATTCTCAAATTCTTACAAACTCAATAGTTCTAAAATTCCTTGGAAAGAACATCCCTTTTTTCGGTATTTAGTACGAAGCTCAGGAGGCAATGGAACAAGTTTGGTAATTTCCATTTAACAACTTTGGGTTTGAACTGGATTCTATGTTCTTTTAAGACAACTGATGCTGTGGAATAAGTTCTCAGCAGTGACCCATGGTATGTTGGGGCTCATATTATAGGTATGGACAAATCGTCTCAACTTTTCTCAGCTTTATCTCTTGAAGGTTTAACTGCACCTATTTGGACTCAGTTTCCACTTTTACGTTATATTGTTATGATAAAATTAATATTGCAAAAATTGCTTCAAGGATTAAAACACCAATGTATTTAGATGGCAACTCATTTAAATGGTGGAAGAAGGAATTCACTCATGTATGTGTTCGACTCAACTTAGAATCCAAATTACCTTTGAGAATTTGGGTAGATGGATTGGGTGGAAGATTTTTCTAGAAAGTTGAATACAAAAAAATAAATTCCTTTTGCTTCCATTGTGCCAAAATTGGGCATTTAAAATCTGAATGCCTATTCTTCGTTCTGAATATGATAAAACTAAAGGAAATTTTAATGGATTGAATGATGTTGTTCAAAATGAAGCAATACATCATCATCAAAATGATGTATATGGCCTTGGATTCATGTCAAGTTCAAAAATAGAACAAATAAGAATTGGAGCCAAAATAATGGTGATTGGAAAAAAGTTTAAACAAATCACTTCGATAAACAAAATGACTCAAATGTTTCCATGGAAAATAACACAGTACAATCCGTGAACAATACTCATGTTGATAAGGTATCGAATTTGGAAATTCTTGCTTCTAATTATAATTATCAGGAAATTGTGATTGAAAAATCAAAACCTGATGTCTGTATGTCCAACATGTTCAAAGTGTTAGCTGAAGAAATCAACAAAGAAAATGATGTTATTCTAGATGCTATCCTAGAAATGGCTAGTGTTTTTAATTATCCTAATTTTGATACTACTAATAAAGAATAATCACTTGTTTCTATTGATTATCCTGAAGACACAAATGGTAATATTAATTCTATTTTGGATATTGAAGCAACCAATTTTGCTATAGCAGATGTTAATGATGAAGGGACTATTTTATCTGGAAACAAAGATCAAAGAAATGTTGAAAACAATTATCAAGGAAGTGCTGAAAAAGAGCTGCTGAATTCTACAAAACAAAAATCCAAATTACAGCTGAAGTTTCTAAGACTTATTGAACCCGTATCTAGGAAAAGGAAATTTGAAGTTAAGGTGAAGAAGAAAGGCGTGGACTCTTCCCTTTTATGTAATTAATGTCTTACTTTGTTTTTTGGAATTGTAGAGGGAAAAAAAAAGGAAGCGTCTCTTTACCTAAGGGAGATCGTGAAAGACATTACAGTTTTTTTATTGGGTTATCTAAGGCCAAGTTGGTGAATATTGACAAGGGAGATGTCAATAGGATTATTGGTAGTGATTGGGATTTTTTCCATCATTCAGCGTAGGGTACTTTTGGGGGCATTCTTGTTCTTTGGAATATAAATTTAGTGTCCTTTACTATGGTAGAGCACTCTTCTCAACTAGTGTTTGGGGTTCTTGTTACTGATAGTAAGGGGTGCTGGAATATGGCTACGGTATATGGCAATAAAGAGATTCAAGTTAGAAGGGAGCTTTGGAAAAGTCTTGGGAGGAATGTGTTGGGTAGTGTTCCTACTATAGTGGGAGGAGATTTAAATTGTCTTCTTTCAAAGGAAGATAACAGAGGTGGTAAAAAGTTTTATATGTCTAAAGGACCAAAGTAGATGAAATTGTTTATGGCTAATAATTATCTTCATGATTTAGGTGTTGTTGGACCATGGTTTATTTAGTGTAACAACAAACAAGGAACTGCAAGGATTTGGGAGAAACTTGATAGATGCTTATTGAATTTAGCGTCTCTTCAATTGGTTTCTTTGGCTATATTTAAACACCTAGCAAGGATGGCGTCTGACCAATGTCCCATTTCTTTTAAATTTGATGAAGTGACTCGATTTCATTCAAAAAATTTCAGATTTGAAGACACATGGATGTCCTATCCAGCAACTTGGAATATTGCCACTAAAGCTTTGGAAAAGCAGGATTTTGGCGATGCAGAAGAAGTTCTAAATAGGAAAATTCATAGAACTATGAAGTCTTTATACTATTGGAACAAGAACAAATGCAAAAATTTGAGTTTGCTTAAGGAGGTATTGAAAGAAGACATTCATAAATTACAACTAGAAGAAAACTTGGAAGGAGGTCATTATTCAGATAAGTTGATTTTACTTCGTGCTAAAGTTAATAAACTCAATGCTTTATGTAGATTATCTACTTATTGGAATCAAAGAGTGAGGGCTACTTGGAATGAAGAGGGTGACACCAATTCAAATTTTTTTCATGACTATGCTTTGAGTAGAAGGAATGGAAAATTGATTAGACAAGTAAAGGATGAAAACAACATTACTGTGGAAGACTTGGAGCAGATAGGATCAGTTTTTTTGAAAACAAATGGTGATCTAGGGAAGGTGTGAGGATGAACTAGACTTTGATTAATAAAGAATAGATGATTGATGATGAAGAAGGATTTATTGAATGAAGAGTTCACTGAAGAGGAGTTTGCTATTGTGATTTTCCAGCAAGGCTAAAATAAATATCTTGGTTTTGATGGGAGTACCACTTCATTTTTCAAATTTTATTAGAAAATTGTGAAAGGTGCAACTTGGAAAGTAATTGAAGACTTCGACAAGACCGGTCGTATGCATGGAGCTTGGAAAGAAACAATAATTGTTCTTATTCCAAAAATAAAAATGCCGGTAATACCATCTAACTTTCATCCTATTAACCTTTATCAAACCATTTACAAGGTTCCTTCAATAATGATTGTGAATAGATTGAAGTGTTGTATTTCTAAAATCATTTCTGAAAAACAAGTTGTTTTTATTCCTGAATGATCTATGTCAAAATATTAGCTCATGAAATCTTCAATAAATTTAGAATTTCTAAAAATTAAAATGGTTTTGTGGAAGTCAAGCTTGATATGGAACAAGCTTTTGATAGTATGAGTTGGGAGACTTTGGATCTGGTTTTAAAGGGGTTCAGTTTTCCAGCTAAGATTTCCAATCGTATCATGGAATGTGTGGTTAATGTGAGATTTTATATCCTATTAAATGGAAAGAGTTCTAGATGGATTGAAGAAAAAAGTGGCTTTCGACAACGTTGTCCTATATCACCATATCTTTTCATCATGTGTTCTCAGCTTTTATCAAATGCAATTAATCAAAGAGGACAAGAGTTGGGAATCCAAATTTCTCCAAGAGCTCCTAAAATTACTCATCTCCTTTATAAAAATGATGTGTTATTATTTGGGATAGAATCTTCTCGTTTGGTTCAAGCTATGAATAATTTAATTATGGAATATTGTGGATGGATAGGGCAAAATATCAACAACAAAAAAATCTAAGGTTTTTTTTGGAAAAGCTATGAGATCAAACAACAGAAGGAAAATTGGGAAATTTTTTGGATTCAAGGTAGTTAATGAGCTACATTACTTGGGAATTAAGATTCTATTATGAAGAATGGTGAAGGATGACTTTCAATCCATCATTGATCATGCATTAGAAAGACTTAACGCTTGGGGAGCTAAGATTTTATCCTTGGCTGGAGGGATGGTTCCTATAAAGTCTTCTTTTTTATCTTTGACAATTTTCTTATCAACACACTCTTTGGTTCCCAAAAGTGCTTTATATTAAATGGACAGGCTTTGTAAAGACTTCATTTGGCACAAAGACAATGGCAGACGTGGTCTTCACTACGTGGAATGGGAAGAATTATGTAAACCAAAAAATCTGGGTGGAATGGGTTTAAATTCAACTCATCACAAGACCGGTCCTCTAAGAGCTAGATTTCCTTGGAGGTTTTTACAAAATCCTTCATCTTTGTTGCATGGAAGTATTTCTGCTAAATAGTGTACAAACATATGTAATGGAGAGTTTAAAAAATGTCATTCTGCTACTTAGTTTATTCTCTTGGATGGGGCTTCTTATTTAAAATGAATTATTAAATGGCAAGTTGTGGATGGAGAAAGTACCAATGTTATGAATGATATTTGGTTATTTGACAAGTGTTTAAAAAATGGCCAATGTTAGCTAATTGTGTTGGATTAGATGGGATAATGCATCAGCAATTACCACCTCGGGATGGATAGTGGAACATGGCTGAACTGTCTCAATTTTTCAATCAGGATCTTGTAAATCTAATTCTGCAATAATGTAATCTCTTTTCCAACTCTCGGGTAAAACAATTTATGCATTGGCATATGCTGAATCTATCAAATACAAAAATGAGGATGATGATTTTAGGTTTTCCAATTGGTTACTGAAATTAAAACTTAAACCAAGAGTTGAACTGCTTTGGTGGAAGATGATAAGGTTTGCCATACCAAGTAATGAATTTTTAAAATATAGAATACTTTGGCATAGTGATCTTTGTGCTAGAGGTTGTTATGAAGTTGAAAATTGTTCACATATTGTTGTTCATTGCAAATATCTTATTGATATCATTTGCTAAATTGATACAATGGGGATTTAATTTTCCTATTTTCCAATCTTTGGCCAATTGTTTAACTCAACTTAGAACTCTTTCTAAAGACCAATTGAATATTGTAAAGGTTTATTCCACAACTATTTTTTTCTCTTGGAAATGTCGGAATGACAGTAAACATGGTAATTCTATTCTACCTATATAGGTTATTGCTACAAACATATTATCCACTGCCATGTCCAGATATCCGATGCTAGTTGACTGGCATGCTTCTCTCCTTATGGAGTTTGGTATTTGTTGGCCCCCAACCTATATATTGGAATAAGATAATTATGGATGCTTCTTTGTTAGACTCGAATATAGCAAGCATTGGAGGCATAGTCAGAGATTATAAAGGTAGATTACTTCTTGCTTTTGGAAAAAAAGAAAATGCATTGGGATATAAATCAACTAGAGATGGATGCTTTTTTTACCTTGAAAGAATTCTTACACGATCGGATGTTTGAAAGTAAAGGTGTAATAATTAAAGGTGACAACTACAATGTGATCAAATTCTTTCAATATTCAATGATGAAATAAACATATAAAGCAAATATATTGGTTTCAGAGAAGATGTCTTTTTTAAATGACTTCAATAAGGCTATTTTTCATCATATTTTAAGAGATTGTAATAAAGTAGCCGACTTATGTGCTACTTTAGCTTTAGATAATTGCTTTTGCTTTGATTCAACTTCTTTTTTTAACATACCTTCTTCTTTGTATAGTCTAATAAAGAAGGAATGTGATAGTTGTCGAGTTTGATAGTTTGTAAAAGTTTTTGCTTTTTCAAATGCAATTTGCAATCTTAAAAAAAAAAAGGGGAGAGCACCTAAATTGTCACATTTACATATTTTAGGATGTAAGTGTTCATTCATGATAATGCAAAATCTTCTTTAGGAAAATTTGATACAAAATTTGATGTAGGAATTTTGGTTGGAAACTCTAGAGTTGGAAAATCATATAGAGTGTTTAACAAAAGTACTTTAGAAGTTGAGGAGACCACACATATTGTATTTGATGAATCTGGCATTTTAGAAGAGCCAAGTTTGGAAGAAGATCATATAGAAAATAACTCCTAAAGAAATAAAAAGATAAATTTGGAAGAAAATATATAGAAAGAGAATCCTTTGCCTAGAGAATTGAAATTTTTAAGAATCACCCAAACGAATTAATTTTAAGTGAACCTAGTCAGGGTGTTAGGACTAGGCATGGACTTAGCAAAGAGGTAAACCATTCTACCTTTATATAGATGTTTGAACCCATAAATGTTAATCAAGCACTTTCAAATGAATTTTGTATTTTGGCCATACAAGAAGAGTTGAATCAATTTATAAGGAATGATGTTTGAGAATTGATTAAAATGCCAAAGGATTAAAATATAGTTGGAACTAAGGGGGTGTTCAAAAGCAAAATGAATGATTCAAATGTTGTGATTAGAAATAAGGCTAGATTGGTGGCTAAGAGGTATAATCCAATTGAAGGCATTGATTTTGAAGAGTCTTTTACCCCTGTAACAATACTTGTAGCAATTAGAGTTTTGTTAGTCTTTGCTTCTTTTAAAAGATTTAAATTGTTTCAAATTAATGTTAAGAGTTCCTTTTTGAATGGGGTGATACAAAATGATTTTATGTTTAGCAACCTCCAAATTTTGAAAATTCTAAATTCCCTAATCATGTTCTTAAATTAAAAAAAGGCTTTATATGGATTAAAACATGCACCTAGGGTTTGGTATGAGAGGTTAAGAACTTTCCTATTAGAGAGAACTTTTGTAAAAGGAAGTGTGGATACCACTATCTTTTTAAAGAAATTAGGAGATGATATACTCATTATTCATATATATGTTAATGATATAATTTTTGGATCTAAAAATAAAAATATTTGTGATGATTTTTTAAAAATAATAAGTTGTTAATTTGAGATGAGTGTAATGAGAAAATTGAGTTATTTTTTTGTTTTAGCATTATGCAAAATGAGGAGGGAACTTTTCTTAGTTAGTCAAAGTATCTTAAGGACATCCTGAATAAATATAAAATGTACAATGATAAACTAGTAACTATACCTATGAGTTCCTCAATTCAGCTGGATAAGGACACAAAGGAAAAATATATTGATCAAAAGAAATTTAGATTATAATTGAATCTTTTCTTTATGTAACTGCTAGCATACCAAATATAATATTTAGTATATGTTTGTGTGTTAGATTTAAATCTAATCCAAAAGAAACACATTTGACAGCCGTAAAAAAAGATTTTGAGGTATCTTTTGGGAACTCAAAACTTATGGATTTGGTATCCTAAGTATAACACTTCATTTAAAATTGTTTAATATTCTAATTCAAACTTTACTGGTTGTAGGGTTGATCGAAAGAGTATATATGGAGCTTTTTAATTCATAGGAGTTTCATTAGTTTCTTTGTCTAGTAGGAAACAGAATTTGTAGCCCTATCTACTGCAAAAGCTGAATATATTGCCTTAGGAAATTATGTGGCATAACTACTTTGGTTGAAATAATAGTTGATTGATTTAGAACTTACAATAAGCACAATTCTAATTTATTGCGATAGTATTAGTGTCATTTGCATTTCAAAGAATTATATTCAATATTCTAGAACCAAACATATAGACATACGGCATCACTTCACTAGAGATCATGTAGCCAAAGTAGATATTGAATTGAGACATGTTTCTATTGAAAATGAAATTGTAGATATTTTTACAAAACCACTAGCCTTTGACACATTTACTACCTTAAGAATGAGATTAGTTGTGATTGATCTTAAAGCTTAGATAAAATTTTCTACAAACTTGATATATTTTTTATGTGTGTCTATTTTAGTTTTCTATTTTTGTTTATTTATATTTATTTGTTTCTGCATGTTTATTTTTATTTTAGTATTGATTTATGAGTTTTTAGTTTGGAAGCATGTCACTTGTTGAAGGATGATGAATTTTGAGAAGTTTTTCTATTTTCATGCTTTGTTTTCTAAATGTTTTGTTCATGTCGTACAAAATATTTTCGTATTGTAAGAACTTAATATCATGTCTATGATTGGTTTTGGCATTGAACCCACAAAATTTAGGGTTTTTATAGATTTCGTATTATACAATGACTTCATCATACTATATGATATGTACAGATACGTATGTACGCATAAGGATGGTTTTATAATAAGAAACATTTATTATTACTAATCATACGTACGAAATTGCCTTTAAAATGATCTTTAATTTTATGATCGTTCTAGATGAAGACCTATTCGTCTGTACGAACGTATGGTCAAAAAGTATGTACGAAAGGATGCCTCATAAATGGCATTTTATGAAAAGTCATTTTGTTTTTGGTCATTTTCATTTGTATGTACGAAAAAAATTTCATCCCATATGATTTCCAGATCATACGTACGAACCAAATTTTGTACAATATGATAAATCATTTTTCTTTAAATAATAAAGCCGTTGAAATCATTCTCATTCACTTCATATCCATTTCTAAACCCTCCAGAGCCCTCATCTTAGGAATGGCTAGCTCAAGCAAGTGTTCTCATGCTTCTAAGGGGTCCTCATCTAAGAGTAGTGGGGATTACAAGTTTCTTTCCAAGGATAATATGGATGCCTTTTTTAGGTATGTTGCTGCCAAGATGATATTCACTTTTATGTTATTCCCCTTATTGTTTCAACCCAATTCTCCATCATTCTCACTTTGATTTATGCCTACCAAAAAGAGTCCTTTCAATATTTCTTGGAAAACATAAGGTTCAATGAGGATCAAACTAGGATAATTTCTTTTATTCAAAAGTAGCGAGTTCAAATCACAAAAGAAGACTTTTAAACTCTGATCCTAGTATGAGGCATCTTTTTTTGGTAGGCATAAATCAAAGTGATTTCAAGAACTAAAGAACTTATCCTTGAGAGACGCCTCTAAGACTTTCAAACTAGGATAAGTTCTTTTGTTCAAAAGTAGCGAGTTGAAATCAAACATGAGGTTCAATGAGAACTCATGACACTCGAGCTCAAACTTTGACTTTTAAATTTGATTATGACTAGACCAAAATTAATAAAACTCTTAGAGGCATCTCTCAAGTATGTCATTTAGTAAGAGTCTACACTTTGGACAAAAATATACAGATCACCTAGCAAGTCTTAAGAACCTCAATTATCCTTAAGGCTGGTGATTGTATAAATATGACTCCTCTCTTATCCACTATCACATACCTGATTATGATTGGAAAACCCTTTGATGAGGCCCAACTCATCAGGGATTATATTTAGAATCTTTCTAAAATTTGGCTTCCTCATCATAAGCGGAAAAAAAAGTCACTCCAGGACACTTAGTGGCGTACATCTTAGATAAGAAGTACCACATACTTTATCTTGATCCTCCCACAAAACTTCATATCTTTTTCATTGATTCTTCTTTTCAATTAATATTTGGGAGAGATTAGAGTTTAGAGAGTGATAACTATGAAAAGATGGGGGAGCTCCTACACTTGCACCAGAACTCGATCAACACTACTTTCTGGAGAAGGTTCAACATTTTTATCTGTTGGAGACTCACTTTGATCAAATTTAGACTCATTTATATTAGTAGGATGTGAGATACTAGGAGGAAATGTGGAGGATCAATGTTTAGTTTGACAAAGTAAACACAAATATATCAATGATGAATAGTTATATTTTAGTGTTCATCTAGCCACCTTCTCTAGACCAGGGACCCCCTGAGCTTTAGGTGTATTTCTTTGTTGATTCTTCTACCAGTTTTTTGTTAGTAATGTTATGGTGTTTTCTATTTCATTTTTGAAGTGGTTATCTAGTGTTTTTATATTTTATGTATTGATGTTATGTAATTTTTTTTAATTGATATCTTTGTATTGAATATATCTGATCCTATTGATATCAATAAAAAATATCATGTTTTGGGAACTTTTTATTTGTTTCTAACTTTTTTGAAATGTTAGTATGCTCATACAAAAAACCTTTTCTAATTGATCTAAAAATATGCTATAAATTAATTTGCATTGCAAAATTAATTTCTTTACAAAATCTAATTTTTCAAAAATTTAAATTAAATTATAACTGTATTTAGATAAGAAGATCAATTTCATGATCTTTTAGGCAAATATAACTAAAATATCATTATTGAAATATTGATGTCTTATTATTTTTTATTTCTTTTTCAATAAACTTATTTATGTTATTAAAGAAGTTTGATTTTAGATTAATGATTTTGAAAATACTCAAAAAGTAAAAAAAAAAAAAAAAAAAGAAATGCACAATGTGTGCAAAAATCTATAGATTGTGCATTGGTTCGCAAAGTGAAAACATGCACCAAATTAGCCCAAATAAAAAAATATGCACAAAGTCTGCAACAAATATTTGAAAAGATACACAATATCACCAATTAATTTTTTTATTTTTTTTAATGTTTTTTCAACTATCATTTAATCTCTAATTCATATAAATCTAATTCATAATTTTATTTTATATTAAAATGGAAGTTAATTAATCTTCATTTCAACATTTTTGTAATAATTAATTTTTATTTAATTTGTCTAGCATGAATCATGACCTTGATTGACATTTCTTATTTTTGTTGTTCTTTGATTTAAAATTTTGAATTTTTCATTTTTAGTCTTGTGAAATTATTTGTGTTTTTGCAATAGGTTTAAAATAATTTTCATGGTCAATTCTTTTTGTTAATCATTTGACATCTTTCATTCCAATTTCTACTTCACTTTTTATTGTTGTCAAAAGGGGGAGTAATAATATTGCTTATTTTTGTATTGTTTTTTTTGTGTTGTTTGCTTATGTTTTTTTATTGATTTCTTTTTATTTTAATTGATTTATATTTTGTTTGTTTTTTGTATTTTTTGTTTTATTTTTGTTTTTGTATTCATGCCTTTTATTTTTATTTTTTTTATGCTTAGAGTTTTTTAATCTTCATGGGAATCCCTATATTCAAATATGTTAATTCATTTAGGGGGAGATAAGGAGAAATTTAGGGTTTAAATGTTAACTCAAACAATAATTATTTTGACATCATCAAAAAGGTGGCGATTTTTTTTTTTTTTTTTGAATAATGCAAATCTGCAATTGGCATTGAAAGAAAGGAAACTAATTACAAGATAGTGATACCACACATTCCTTCTTTAATAAACTATACAATTTAGAAGAAATGTTGGCAAAAGAAAAACTATCAAAGTAAAAATCATTGCTTAAAGCTATAGTAGCATAACCATCCGCTACTTTATTACAATCTTTATGTATATGATTAAAGAAAACCTTATTAAAATCATTGAGAAATAAAAGATCTTTCTCATACCTTGTGTTTTAGTGCCAATCAAACTTATTCAAAGAATTTTGAATGAAGTTGATGATATTTATGTTGTCACCTTCAATGATAACTCCTTTAGCCTCAAGCATCCAAGGTTGTATAAATTCCTTTTTAGTAAGGACAACATCTAATTCAAGTTGAGAGATATTCCAATGAGTATTCTTTCTACCGAAAGCCAACAATAGCCTTCCTTTGTGGTCTCTAAAAACACCTCCAATTCCGGCTTGATTTATCTTCAATAGAGATGCATCAACATTTATTTTAATCCAATCTAGCGGTTGGGAGTGCCAAGCATTTGTAAACTCCCTTAGGAGATTAGCACCCCATTTATCTAGATTAGGAAATAAATTTTGCTTTGCCAAAAATAGCACATTAGCTCCTACAAAGGAGCTAGAAGAAACAGAATTACCATTAACTAGATGATTTCTATTTTTCCAGGAAAGAAAAACTACAGTAAGATAAATTTTCACCATGCTCGGAAAACGAGAGGAGTGTCTTCTTAGTACTTCAAAAAACTTATCAAGAGATTGGAATAAAGGAATAAAGAAACCACATTTTCTTAATCTGAGAATGATTTCTTTTATAAATTTGCAATGAACTATTATATGCTCATAGTTCTCAACCATATGACAATCTCTTGGACATTGATCATTTTGGCTTAAATTTCTATATTTACAAAATTCAAAAATTGGAATAGCAAATTTGGACATTTTCCACCAGAAAAGCTCTACTCTCAGGTTCAGTTTTAATCCTCTAATCCAATCAGTAAAATCATAATCTTGCTCCTTAGATTGATATTTTAAAGATTCTTCATAAGCCATAGCAGTTATGGTCTTATAATTATGAGTATAAATGGTTTCCAAATAGTCTTCATCAGCTTCATAGTCAATTTTTGACTTGTAGAATCAAATTAATGAGATCATCATTGAAGAAATTATGCAGCTGAATTTTTTTTCAAGATCCATCCGACATGATAAACAGATCCAGATTAACATTATTTAATTCTACACAAGAAGCAAGTATAGGCCAAGAGTTTAAACATCTATCCAAGAGCCATATGTTATTCATAACATTAATCTTCTTCCCATTAACAGTTGTCCATTTAACAATAGGCTTGAGATACTTTCCACCGTTAAGTAGAATTTTCCAAGTTGATGAGCTGGTTTGCTTTCCTTCAAAAATATTATCACCATATTTAGTAATAATATTCCTATGTAAAAGTTGTCAGTAAATTGAATAAATCTCCAAGCAAGCCTTGATCTTAGAGGTCCTATCCGTTGGATAGCTCAATGTAAACCCAAGCCACCTTCATATTTTGGTTTACATAAAACATCCCATGCAACATAATTTAATCCTTTTTTGCCCATTCGTTTATACCATATGAATTCTTTACAAAGTTGATCAACTTGATGCAAGATTTTCTTTGGAATCAAAGAATGAGTTGATAAAAAACTTGGCAAGGTTAGGAGAGAAGATTTAACCAAAGTGATCTTACCTGCCATGGAAAGTTGCTTGCTACCCCTAGCATTTAGCCTTTCTAATACAAGGTCTAGCATTCCTTGAAAATCAAATGATCTAAGTCTTCTTAGAGCTATTTTAACACCCAGGTAAGTCATTTCTTTCACCACAATGAAATCCAACTATTTTTTTATGTGTTTCTTCATAGGAAGCTTCACCAATTTTCCAAATAAAATCTGAGATTTGGAATCATTGATTCTCTGTCCAGACCAAGTGCAAAAATCAGATACAATAGATTTGAGTTCTTGAGCTGCTGTTAAAGAAGCCTTGGAAAAAATTAATACATCATCTGCAAACAAGAGATGTGTAATTCTCTAATTTTTGGGTGTTATACTAACTCCCAATTGCTAACATCTCTAGTTTATTGCATGGGAAAGGAGCTGAAAACACATTATGAACAAGGAGATAATGGACAGCCTTGACGAAGCCCACTTCCAGCTTTGATCCTTCTAGATAATTTTCCATTTAAGATGAAGGAGAACCTGACATTCATAATACATTCCATTATAATCTAGCAAAAGGAAATAGGGAATCCATAAATTTGTAAAACTTGAAACAAAGTTGGCCATCCCATGCTATCAAATGCTTGTTCCATATCTAATTTTATTTCCATCAATCCTTTTTTGTCCTTTGAGGTTTTGAATTTGTTGAAGATTTCTTGAGCAAGTAAGCAATGTTCGGACATAAATCTCCCAGGGATGAAAGCAATTTGCTCTTTGGAAATAAGCTTAGAGATACAAAGCTTAATTCTATTGGCTAACATGGTTGTAACCAACTTGTAAGTGGTTTGACACAAGCTTATTGGTCTGAAATTTGAAGGCACTGTCAGATGTGTGACTTTTGGGATTAATACTATCAAAGTATCCTTCTAATCTTCTCTCATATTTCCATATTTGGAAAAGCTATCAACAGCTTTCCAAGTCGATTCTTTAACATTATTCTAGAAGAACTAAAAAAATGATGGAGTAACCCCGTCCAAACCCGGAGATTTATTTCTGCCTTGCTGGAAAACAGCAATTTTAAGCTCATCCTGAGTGAAATCAGAGCTAAGGAATTTAATATCAAAGGCGTTAAGCTTTTTTTCATCAGGGAATTTTGGCCATCCTTCTAAAATACAATCTCTAGAATGCCACTTTCTTTCAAAATTTTTTTGAAAAACAGCTGAACTATTCAAAATCTTCCACCAATACATTCTCATCATTCTTGATTTGTCTAATCAGATTCCCATTCCTTTTTGCTGAAGCAAATTTATGAAAGAAATTTGAGTTTACATCTCTTTCTTCATGCCATCTAACCTTGGCTCTTTGATTCCACCATGCAGCAAGTCTTCCGAAAGTTATGTTTAAATCATTTACCTTGGATCTCAGTAGACTCAGCTTATCATCTGCCAGCCCACCAAGAGAGGCTTCTTCCAATTGGAGATTAGCTATCACCCTTTTTAAATCCTCTTTTAGAGAATTTAGGTAGTTGCATTTGTTCTTGCTCCAGAAATAGAGAGACCTCAAAGATCTTTTAAGTTTCCATTGTAAAACATCCATTTCATTTCCATAATCATTCTTCCTCCAAGCATTAGAAACAATGCTTTTAGCTGCTGGATATGATTTCCAGGTTTCTTCAAATCTGATAAAATGAGTCTTGTGTTGAGATTCCAACAATTTGAAAGCTTTAGGGCAATAATCGGAAGCAATTCTTGCTAAGTGTTTTACATGAGCCAAGGGAACTTTTTTAAGAACTGCAGCATTGAGAAGACATCTATCAAGTCTTTCCCATATTCTCAAATTTCCATCCTTGTTGTTGCACCAAGTGTACTTAGGACCAATAGTACCTACATCATGAAAATCATTATTAGTCATAAACATTTTCATCTCTTGAGGACCTTTTGAGAAAAGGAACCTCTTGCCCCCTCTCTTATCATCATTAGATAATAAGCAATTAAAATCTCCTCCAATGATTGAAGGAGTGTCTTCTTTAGTTTCTTTTTCAATCATCTCCCAAAGACTTCTCCTTATTTGATAATCCTTGTTAGCATAAACAGTCCCCACCATCCAAGAGCCAAAAAAAGGGGACTTAAGCATCCCAATGATGGTTTGAGAGGAATGATCCAGAACTTCAAAAGAGGCTTTGTTTCTATTTCATAGAGTAATGATTCCACCTGATTTACCTTCAGAAGGATGATGGAATAAGTCCCATTCCTTTCCAATAACTCTATCAACATCAAGTCTGTCAAAACTTGAGATTTTGGTCTCAACAAGACCTATAAAACAACCTTCATTATCTTTTACTATCTCCTTGAGATAGAGGGAGGTCTCCTTCTTCTTGGCCCCCCTACAGTTCCAGAAAATAAGGGAAGCCATTAATGCAAAGGAGGCGATGTATCCCCACCTTTTTTTTATTTTTATTTACTCCTCTTCTATTCTTACTGAGATTATCCACTGTACCCAAATCCCTTACTTCTTTTGATAATTTAAATTTTCCTGAGGCTATTTTGAAGTCATGATCACCTTCATTAACATTATTTGCTATCACCAAATTTTGATTGATAGAATTATCAGGAGAAGTGCAAGCTATAATGTTTGGTGGCTTCCCTGTCTGAATTTGTTCAACAATAACCTCATTCTCCAAATTATCTTCCATGCTAGTTTCATCCAATGTTTCTTCAAGGACACTAAAGTTGTTCTTCAAACATAATTCAAAATTGACAATTGATATACCTTTGGCATCAGGTCCAAAATTTTGAACAGCAACAATGCTTTGTGGTTCAATGATCTCACCTTCATCTACGGTGGAAGCAATCTGCATTGGAGGATTCTTCTGATTTACTGGTTTCCATATTTCTGATTTCTGATTTCAGATATATGTTTTGGAAAAACTACAGCTTTACCAAGTACCTTATTTTTTAGAATTTGACCTGTATCCAAGGTCGTAATTCATCATGTTCTTTAGAACCACCTTCTTCATGACACATCCCTTCATTACTAACATTTGTGATAGGAGCTAACTTTGCAGGATTGGCAAGAGGGCACGTGTTCTTGAGATGTCCAATTTTGCCACATTGATAGCAAAGAGATGAGATCTTCTCATATTCCACCTTTTGGAATGATCTACCATGCTTTCCTTCAATCCAAACTCCTTTTGGTAATTTTTTAACCAAGTCAATATGGATACAAACTCTTGCATACTCCCTCTTACCCAATTTAAATGAGTTTCCATCTAGATATAAAGGGACTCCAATCATAGAAGAAATTCTACATATATTCAGTTCATCCCAACAGTGTAAAGGAAAACATGGCATGTGAATCCAAACTGGTGCTAAAAGGACTTTAAGAGATTTAGGATTAAATGATGGGGACCATTTATCTAAACCAATAATGTTTCCTCCAATAAACCATGGACCTCCTTCCATGATTTCTTCCACAGCTTCCGGTTTAGTAAAGGAACCTAGGATCCAATTAAGACCCAAAGTTGTGGGATGAAAATTACCAAATTTGGACCATTGCCTTCGAAGTTCTCTCCTACATACAGGAAAATGAATATTGCTTCCCAAAACTTTAATGACCAGAGAATTCCTTAGAATGTGTGAATTAGTATTTTCACATTCTGAATTCATAATCACTGTAAAACCATCGTCAGAAACAGGAGTTGATTTCATATCATAATTAAGCCTGATATGCTGGGTCTTCTTCCATGCATTAGAAAAGCTTTCCTTAGGACCTTCTTCTTTGTCATTTACTATATCCTCATAGATATTCTTCAATCCATTATCATTCTGAACCTCACCCTTCTCAGAAAAATTCTCAGAACAATTCTTCTCAGCATTTCCAAATTGCAAAGGGGACTTAACAGAAATTTCAGTGCAAAGAAAAGAGAAGTGCTTATCATCACAATGGGATTTATTGTTAACTTCATTCATGTTATTCTCATTTATCTCTAGCCACAGGTCAGAGATTGCATTTGAACAACCGAATTTATTAACAAAAATCTTCATTTCTGATGAAGAAGCTTCGTGACCATTGGAATTCTGATTCAGATTTGCACTTGATTTTTGAAGTCGAGGAGTAATGCAATCAGAATTTGTCATAACACTCTTACCTTTACCTTCAAAAACTTTGACAATCTTCTTCACCGGAGAATCGCTTACATCCCTGATTACCAGAGGTCTTGCAGACATCTTCTATTGAACGTTTGTTGAGTCCGAACGTAGGATCGATTGGCGACGATCATTTCTTAAAGGTCCATTCGATCTTCCAATGTTATTATGCCTGCCATGGTTGGCGGCCTTCTATTGTCTTTACCAGAAGATGACAATGAGATTTGCTGAAAAACCGCAAAGTCGAATTTCAAAAATTCTGGCAATTTCTCTCTGTAACGACAGTTTCCTTTTTTCTTTTCTTCCAAGGGGGGAGATTGTTGCAACTTAGTTTTCATAACAAAGTTTTTCATATCATGCATGTTTTTTATGGTTCCAAATATTACTGTTTGGATTACTATTTCTCCTAATATATAATAGATATATTTCTTTTTTGTTTTTATTTTTTTGTTTTTGTAATTTTTTTAAAACTAATCGTATTGTACAATTGCAATTCATACGGGATGATTTGTTTGGTTATTTCCTCCAACATGCAGTTATACAAACCAGATGAACAAAATTTTCTAAGTATTGTTTGTACTATACAAAGAGACCATCATACAGGCAACATCCCGAGTACGAAATAGAAACACACAAGTTCATCATGATGATCATTAAAAAATTTTTGAACTAATCATATTATACGAAGTACTCTTCATACAGACGACATCAAGTGTACAAAAATATTGGGTCTCATTTCATCCTGACGATCTTGAAAATTTTTGAATTGATCATGCTATACGAAGAGTTCTTCGTCCAGAGTATGAAAAGAATATCTCCCTTTTCATCCCGATTAACATCAAATTTTTCATGAACTATTTGTACTGTACAATCATATGTTTGTACAAATGACATCAAGAGTATAAAATTATGGGATATCTTTTCATCCCGATGAATCAATAAATTTTATGAACAATTTATACAATATGATATAAGTTCATAATGTATGATCAATGTGTATGAAAATAGTTTGTATAAGTTCTTACAAGCAAATTTTAAACTGTTTATAGGTATGATTATCAATCATACTATATAATCATGTAGGCTCAAAATTGAAATTTTCAATTTTCTTGATGGCTTTTCATATCTTTCATATAAATGTTCTGTAGAAATTGATTTGGAATGGTCTAGTCTTTGTGATATATTTGAGAATAATTGAAAGAGTATTTTGGTAGAGTGTTTGTGAGAGAGTTCTTGCAAGTGGAGACTGAAGGGTTCATAAGGTTACTCAAAGGTGAGAATCTCTTTTTAATTTTGTCAATTCTCTTCCTTTCTTCTTTCTAGTTGTTCCAGAGAATATTTTTTGAGAAAATCCAGTACTCTGCTGACACTTAAAGGGTGTTAAAGGATGAAGATTCTCTGCCGATACTTGGAGGATGTAAAAGGACGATTGTACTCTACCGACACTTAGAAGGTATGAAAGGATGATTACACTTTGCTTAAATTTAGAGGGTGTGAAAGAACAATGGTACTCTACTGGACCAGGGGTTGGTGGAAGATAGGATAATTATATAGGCTTCTCCACCTTGATATGGTGGCAAAAATAGTGTCACTTTGGCAATAGTGCAAAACCTGATGAGGGAGACTTTTAATAAGAAATATTCTAGGTATTTAATAATTCTAGTTTTGGAGAGAGAGAAGCTCCTGGTTTCTAGAGAGAGAAATTTTTTTTTTTTTTTTAATTTAAGTTTTCCTGCAAATTGTCTGCTCCTCTGATGAAGGTGGAGGGCCATCAGCTTCCATCCTCTTGCACTAGAGATGGTCTACTCTCATCATCATCTGCTGTTAGAATCCTTCCACATCCTAATCAAGGTTTGTCTGCTCAAGCATTCGATGATGCGAACTTGGAGTTTGATCATGAAGCTAAGTTAAGGTTCAAAACTAGATTACCCTTGGTGATTAATGAAGGTGGGTTACTTCCTCTTAAAAAACAATTGGATTGCATCGGGAAGGGAAAGAAGATTCTGATGGATGTTTTAGACAAAGTTCAAAATTTATCCAACTTTTAAAAATAAGCAAATGTTGATTTTTTTCTTCCAATGGTGCATCTACGAATTCTAAATCAAAAGCTAAACGGGTGTTTTCTAATGTTATGAGTGCTTATGATGTTTTTGGTAGAATGGAAATCAAGGATTATGGTGTTGGGATTTCAAATTATTCTCAAGAGGCGGAAGCATCAGGTGGTGATAAGGTCTCTACAAATTTGGTTATACATTATGTACAACATAATAATTTGGATTTGGAGAAGGTTTGTGACAGTATTTCAAAAGATCTGGGTAACTGCTTAGCTATTGAGAATTTGGGTATTGTTATTAATCCCCAATCGAGCAAGCTGGATGTTAATGTTTGGAATAGGAAGGCAAACTTTAAACCAATTAATTTTTATTATGGTGAAAGTTTTTTCTAAAAATGGTGTGGTGAAGCTTCACCTCTAAAATGAGGTGGAAAATACTAATAAGTTGTAGAAATCATTGGTGGTAAAGGTGTTTGGAGATAATGTTCCTTACCATGTAATTGGTATCGAATTAAGGAGGCAATGGAATCATTTTGGAAGGTTCCATATGACTTTGCTTTAATTGGGATGGGTATTATGTGCTTTTGAAGACCCAAATGTTATGGAATGAGTTCTCTCTAGCGGTTCTTGGTATGTGAATGAGCATATCATAGGATTAGACAAATGGACTCCTTCATTTCAGCCTTCATCTTTAAGAGGACTAACGACTCCAGTATGGATTAGGCTTCCTAATCTCCCTTTATGAAGTTAAGATAAAATTAATGTTTGCAAGATTGCTTCTACGGTCAAAACTCCATTTTTTATTAATGAAAGCAAGTTCCACTAGGGAAGGAGGGAATTTACGAGAATCTATGCTAGGATCAATCTTTAAGATAAATTGCCTTTGGAAGTTTGGGTGGAAGGTTTCTCCAGCAAATTTTATCAAAAAATTGAATATGAAAGAATTCCAAACATTTGCTTTAAATGTGTCAAGATTGGACATTTGGAGAAAAGCTATTCTGGTTGAACTTGGAGTCTATTTTGGAGTCTATGGTAATAAAAAACTCAATTGAAGACAAGGCAGTTTCAAAAAATGATAGCACGAATGTTGATTTAGTGGAGGAAGAAGCCAGCATGTTTAACAAGGAAGGCTATGGTTAGTGGATTCATGGAGATTATGGGTGGAAAGATTTAGAAATTACAAATTCAAGAACACCTAGACACGGCCCTTGATGAAAGAAGGTAATGGGAAAGAGGAAGTTGTTGCTATGAAGAGTCAAGTCATGGAAGATGAGGTGATTGCTTGTAAAAATAAAGGTGGGGATGTCAATGTTGAATCTTGGTGTGAAGAGATGCAACCTGATGTAATTTTTTATTCTACTTGTAATAATGAGGTATCTACGATAAAGGTAATAACGCCTAATGGAGGAAAAACAATTTTAAACTCAGCATGTATTCCCAATTCTGTCAATCAATTTGATGTTTTAAATCAGTTGGCTCAAAAAAGGGGAGATTATGTGTCTAGATACCAAAGTTTTGGTATCTCCTAAGGCTTCTGTTTCTATACCGGAATGTGGTGTTGATGTATTGGAGGTAGATACAGAGGTAAATGCAGTTATGAAAAGCATCTCGGGAAATGGTTCTAGTAATGTGAAGAAAAAAGGGTCAAAGCAACTCAAAGGTTTGGGACCCATTAATTTTGTGCCAAGAAGTAGGAGATTAGAAGGAGAAGTGAATAAGAAATTGGGGAATCCTTCCCCTCTTGTTCAATAATGTATTTCATCGGATATTGGAATTGTAGAGGAGCTAGGAAAAGCAAAGCTTATCTATATGTGAAGGAGTTTATAAAGGATCAATGGGTGTGTTGAAACTTGTTGAATATTGAATAGGTTGTTAGACCTAAGTTTATGTCCCAAGGCTAACCAAGAGGGGGGTGAATTGGTAATTTAAAAATTTCCCTCTTATTAGAATTTAAATGTTTGAAACCGATTAAAAATTGTGCAAGTTGATTTTAATGGTTTCAAAAATAATTTTTCAACCACAGAAAAATAAAAAGTAGAAATTAAAGCATCAGATATAAAAGGATATAGATTTATAGTGGTTCAGTCAAAATTGACCTACATCCACTCCCTGAAGTGTCCCACTTCAGGTATTATACTATTACCACAAGTGTCTCTCCATTTTCACCCACTATAAGGCGGAGAAGCCTTCACAAAACTCTTTTCCACCACTACTCGGTGCGGCAGAGAACCGTCATCCTTTTACGCCCTCCAAGTGTCGATAGAGAACCATCCGCTGTTTACACACTCCAAGTGTAGGTAGAGAACCTTTAACTGTTCACACTCTCTAAGCGTAGGCAGAAAACCTTCAACTGTTCACACTCTCCAAGTGTAGGCAGAGAACCTTCCGCTATTCACACTCTCCAAATGTAAGCAGAGAACCTTCAGTTGTTCACACTCTCCAAGTGTAGGCAGAGAACCTTACGCTGTTCACACTCCATGAGTGTCGGCAGATAACCAGATCTTTTTGAAAGATCTTCACACAAGAAATCTAGAAGGACAAGAGAAAAGAGTGAATAAAATACAAAATCACACACATAGATCCTTACCCTTGAGTAACCAAGTGAACCCTTCATGCTCCAATACAAGGAAATCTCTTTCAAACACTCTCTCTCACTCTCTCCTTCAATCACCCTTTATCATTTACGAAGACCAAGTGACAAAAAGATTAAAGGTCAGTTTATAGTGGACATGTTATAGAAAAGACACGAAAAACTATCCAGAAATCTAAAATTTTTAATTTTGACCATCCATGATTATCCTGTACGATCATATTTTGTACGTACAAACAGTTTAAAAATTGTTGCATATGAACCCTTTATGCATTGATATGAAATCTATTCGTATGTGATCATCATTCGATATGAAATAGGTTCATCCGGTATAAACATAAATTTTCAAAACACGTATGTACAAATGTCTGGATGAAAACACAACAGAGCCCATCATCCTGGGAAGAACAAAAAATATCGTCCATACAATCAAAAATAGAGAAGAACTTCCTGGGATGAACGAAAAATATCGTATGTACGAACAGTTCATTTGGCAAAAACAGAGAAGATTGTCCTGGGATGAACTAAAATTATCGTATATATGAATGATTATTTGGAAAAAATAGAGAGGATCGTCCTGGGACGAATAGAAATTATTATACATATGAATAGTTCATTTGACAAAAATAAAGAAGATCGTCCTGGGACAAATAGAAATTATCTTGCATATGAACAATTCATTTGGTAAAAATAGAGAAGATTACCTTGGGATGAACAGAATTATCATACATACGAATAGTTCATTTGGAAAAAAATAGAGAAGATCATCCTGGGAAGAATGGAAATTATCGTCCGTACGATCTATACTTTGAAATTTTTTTACCATTTTCTATTCGTTCCATTTCTCATTGGAGAATATAACTGACCAGATCATCCCGTATGAACAGGGTTCGTACTGTACGTTGATTTAAAAATGTGAATTTTAACACTCTCTCTAGGTGTGTGTGTGTGCTCAGTTACTCAATTATAATCACACTCTCTCAGACTCCATAAAATAAAAAAATAGACTTTTTAAATTATAATAACTCAAAATTGATCATTATTTGAATTCGTCAACAATCTGGAGTTTGATTTCCCTGAAATATTAGTACACATAAGAGCAAAACAATTCTCCCAAAATGTGTTAGGAGAAAATAATAATTAAAACAATAATATATGGAATCATAAAAAAATATACAAGTTGCAAGAATGTCAAACATGCAAATCTAAGTAGCAACTATCTCAACAATCTTCCCCTTTTTGATGATGGCAAAATAATTATTGTTTGAGTAAAATTGAAAATCATAAATTTCTCCTAAACTCTCCCTGAATGAATAAGCATGTGAATATAATGGGTTTTTATTATGAATAAATCAATTTTTTGTTTAATTTTAAAGTTTTTCACACAAAAATGACATTAAAATGAGAAACAAAAACATAAAAAATGAACAAAACATATAAATTTCAAACAATATTTCTCCTCCTTTTTGAGAACAACAAAAAGTGAAGAAGAAATAAACTATAAAAATGTAAGAAGTCATGTGAGAATCCCTTGATAATTGATCCTGAAAGAGATTGAGTTATAGTTGCAATAACAAGATTAATGTTCATTAGAGAAAAAATAAAGATTCATATCATTTAAGTTAAGATATAACATAGGAAAGAATAAAATATATCAAGGTCATGTATCATTCTAGATAATTAGATAAGAAGAATTATTACAAAAGTGATAAAAAATTTAATTTAAGTCAAATTTTAATACAAAATATAATTGAACATTATATTGATTTGAAATTGAAGAATAAAAAATAGAGGAAAGAACATATACTTGTGGCGCTTTGCGCATTTTTTCACTATTTATGGCACAATTTGTGCAACTTTTATATTTGAGCTAATTATGT
Source organism: Dendrobium huoshanense (assembly GCA_016618105.1). NCBI lineage: Eukaryota > Viridiplantae > Streptophyta > Magnoliopsida > Asparagales > Orchidaceae > Dendrobium > Dendrobium huoshanense. Next base: position 12,793,922 of record CM028354.1, read on the forward strand.
GCCTCTTTTTAATTTGCAAACCCTTGTACATTCTTTTAATTTTTGGGTATTTGTACATTTCCAATTTTTTATTGATCATTCCAAAATCAATAATCTAAAAGCTCAAATTTTTCTAAGTATAAAGATAATTATATTGAAAAGAGAATTAAAAGAATAATAAGACATCAAAGTTACAATAATAATATTAAAAAAAAATTATGCCTAATAAGAATATGAGATTGATACCATTAAATTGTTGCGAATCTGAATTCATGGATTATAATATTGATTATAGCAAACACTCTTATTTCTCTATGACTGCCTTGCCTATTGACATTTCAGGTCCACAAGATCAGACTGTAATTGGAACCAGCTCAAGATTGGGTAGACTAGGTCTGAGTCAGTTTGTACCTTTTTCATTTCTTGAGTCTATTATAAATGGTATGGCTCCTAATGCTAAGTAACCTTGCATACAAACACCTTAGGAGAATTTCTGACTGTTTCATAGAGTTTATTATTTTTATTAACATTGTCCGGGATGATATTTATATCAGCTTGGATGATCGGTTCAAAATTTGAAACCTTAATCAAGGCTTCATGGTTAAGGCAGCCGTCATTAAGTCGATCGGCCTGGATAATTTTGTATCGGCCAGGATGATAGGCTCAAATAAGAAAGAATTAGCCACCAGATCTATTTAAGTATTACTTATTTTTGGATATCGTTCTAGGCATCGTCCCAGGCATCAGTCTCGTCGATCCAGCATAATTTTTCCTAAAATAATCTAATATTTAAGGAAAGAAATTAAGATTTGATTACTTGATCACATCGTCCTGGACGATCGCAGGATCGGCCAAGATGATCCACTGGATGATTTGACATCGGACATCTCTTATTCAAGGTGATGTTCAAGACCATATTTCACGATTTGTACTGATCGACCAAGATGATATATTATCATCTTGGATGATATGAACAAATTTCATATGATTGTCCCAGATCATCCTGGCAGATTGAGCTTAATTTTCACTGATCGGCCAGAATGATGTTCATATCAGCCTGGAGGATAAAGTCGGCAAGTTGTAATTACTGAGCTCGTTTTAAGCTCTTTTATTTAAACTTTGACAAGGCTCTTGGTTAGTGTCTTTGGAAGCCATTGTAGCTTCATTATTTTGGAGAGAACTTGAAGAGAGAGCATGAAAGGGAGAGAGGAAAGGGTGGTGTTTGAGAGAGGGAGAAGATCTTTGGAGAAGGTTTCAAGGGAGTGTGGAGGGGATTCCACACTGGTTGGTCCGATGAGCTTGCACCTTAGTACCATCGGATTCAAGGCTTATCTTAAGGAAAGTTTTGGGAAGAAGAAGATCTCTTTGGTGTTAAAGGACCCGGCTACTCCGCCGCAACGGGGAAGGTGGAAGTGATTTTGTAAGGGCTTCTCCTCCTAACTCTGGGGACTAAAGGAGAGACACTGAGTTTAATGCAATACTCGGAGGGTGCCTCCGAGGAGTGGACGTAGATCAAGGTTTGACCGAACCAGTATAAATCTGGTGTGTTCTTTCCTTTATTATTCCCTTATTTAATTTTTGCACTTTGATTTTCTTTGTGGTGAATCTTGGTTTTGGTTGTGACTGTGCTTTGATTGAAAGAAGTTTTAAAATACTAATTCACTTCCCTTCTTTGTTAGCCTTGGGACTAGTTTATAAGGGCTTAACATCCATAATGAACTTTCATAAACTTGATTTAGTTATAAGCTAACTTAAATTTTTAAAAATTTAGATTTTTAAATGACTTTAATTTTTTAATTGCTTATCATATTATATCACTTCGTAGATTAATTAAGTCAGGATAATTATATAGGCTAACGAACATTTCCAAATTAGATAAAAAAATAAACTAAATAAAAATAGGACATGTTTTATTGATATTAAAATAAAGGATAGTACATTGGAGCCCAGTTGATTTCAATATAACTAAAAAATGAAACCTACATAAAAACACAAACAAATGATAAACACATCAATAGAGAAGCTACTGGAATCATCACATTATATCATTAAGTATGACAAAAACAATCATAGAGAAGTACATTCATCATTATGAAGGGCCTTGGTCTAGAGGAGGTGGCTGGTTAAAGAGGTTAAAGTAGCTATTCATCATAGCCATGTTAGTGTTAACCAATTCAAACTGATCTAAAATCCAGCCCATATCCAGCTGGTGTTGTGCATCCTGCTAGTGTAGGTGAGTCTAAATTTTATCAAAATGCTGATTAAAATGACTCTTAATATGATCAAAGCGATGGACTATGTCCTTAAAGGATGGTTCACCAACAGGCACAGGTGCAGGTGCAAGAGCTCTCCTTTCTCCCTCAAAGTCATCATTTCCATCATCTTTAGTAAAGATAACTCATAATGAAGCATCATTATAGTAGATGGTCTCTTCAAGATGTGCCACATCAGGATGAACTAGATCATACTTCTTCTCAAGAATGTATGTCATAAGGTGTCCTAAGGCTATATTCTTCTTTCTTTTATGGGAGGCATGGCCAATTTCAGAAAACCCATAAAGGTAGTCAATAATGAGTTGGGCTTCATCTATAAATTGGCCAGTAATGATCAAGTAAGTTACAATGGAAAGAAAAGGAGTAATATTCATTTGATCACTAGCTTTAGGAATTATAGAAGTCCTAAGAACATGCTGGATGATCCTGGCATCTTGGTGTAAAGTTGATACCTTAATCATATGACACACTTCTCCAATTCCTCTAAGTATGTTATTTATTTCAGTCCAGTTATAAGTAGAAGCATTGGTCAAGCTGTGCGCTCTAATTCCTTGAGTCCTTAAGTTCAAAAATATCCCTAAATCCTCCTTAGTTATTTCAACTCTCTTTTTCAAAACATAGGATCTAATCCTAGTTTGGTCAGTACTAAAAGTCATATTGGCTAGAAAATAGTGAAAAGTCTCCTTGTGGTAGGAGTGAATGAGGGTCAGAATAAAAGCAAACTGGGTTGAGGCTAAAAGTGGCATTACTTAAAAAATAACATTCTCTTGCAACAAAACTCTAGAATGTGTGATTTTTGTTGAGACAAACTTAAGAAAAGATTCTTCTCTTGTTTTGGATTGGAAATTTTCTTCGGCATTCCTAGAGGATGGTCCCTTAGTCAGTTCCTTAGTCAATCTACCTCTTTTGCTAGAGCTTGCCATTGAAGGATTTGGAAAGACGAAAGGGTTTGAATAGGGTTTTGGAGAGTATCAAATTTGAGTTCTAAATCCCTTCTATTTAAAGAAAAATGATCTTTCGTATGGACAAAAATAGGTTCGTCCTGTACAATGCTTAAGTTCGTACGTACGAAATAAAAATTTGTATGTATGAATGAATGTGTTTAAAATGAAATGTCTTTTTGTATTCACACAATTTATGATGCATCCTTTCGTACATACTTTTTGACTAAATGATCGTACAAATGAATAAGTGTTCATCCTTGACAATCAGTTATTTAAGATCATTTTAATGACGGTTTGGTTTGTCCCCCACATTGATTTGCCATGTATTCGTATGTACAAATTTAAGGTTCATATGTACAATCAGAAATAATAACTGCTTTTGCCCATATAATCATCTACCTATGTACATACGAATGAATACACATCATTCGAAAGATCTGGGGATCATATAGATGAATTGTATTGAAAACAAAAATGATATGCAAACTGCCTTACCCAAGTATCGATACGGTACAGAAATCATCCTGTATGAAATGAATTTTGTACAGTACGAATATAACACTTGAAAATTTTTGTATAATCGATCAAAAACATCACATATGATGTGAAAAACATTTCGAATACACAAAACATAAAAATATAAGATGAAACATAAATACATACATAAAAAAAAATAAAAAAACATACAAACACAAACACATATGAAGGTTATAGAAAATTTTCATTAATCATTTAGGTCAATCACACCTAGTCTAGTTCGTAATGTACTGAAAGTGTCAAAGGCTAGTGGCTTTGTGAAAATGTCTACAAGTTGATTTTTCAGTTGTAACATGATTCAGTTCAATTTCTCCTTTAGATACATGATCCCTTATGAAATGATGCCTTATGTCAATATGTTTGGTTCTTGAATGTTGAATAGGATTCTTTGAAGTGCAAATGGCACTAGTGTTATCACAATAAATTGGAATAGTGTCTATAATAAATCCTAAGTCAATCAACTATTATCTTAACCATTGAACTTGTGCTACATAACTTCTTAAGGCAATGTATTCAACTTCAGCAGTATATAGGGCTATGAAATTTTATTTTCTACTGGAACAAGAAACTAGTGAAATTCTAATAAATTGACATTTTCCTACAATCTGCAAAAACTGACTCTCAATATCCAATTATTTCAAATGAAGAGTAAAAAGTTTTAAGTTCCAAAGAGACATCTCAAAATCCTTTTCACTGCTGTCAAATATGATTCTTTTGGACCTCATTGAAATCTAGCACAAAAATTAATACTAAACATAATATCGGGTCTACTAGCAGTCAAGTAAAGCAAAGATCTAATAATTCCTCTAAATTTCTTCTGATTAGTAGATTTTCCCTTCGAGTCCATTTCATACTTTTTGTGGATATCTTTAACATAGTTTGACTGACTAAGAAATGTTCCTTCCTCAATTTGCTTAATGTTAAATCCTAGATAGTAACTTAAATCTCTCATTAGACTCATTTCAAATTAACTACTCATTATTTTAGAAAATTCATCATAAAGATTTTTATCAGTAGATCCAAAGATGAAATCATCAACATAAATTTGTACAATGAGGATGTCATCTCCCAATTTCTTTAAAAAGAGAGTCATGTCCACACTTCCTTTTTCAAAAGATCTCTCAAGTAAGAAAGTTCTCAATCTCTCGTACCAAGCCCTAGGTACCTATTTCAAATCATACAATGCCTTTACAATTTAAAAAAATAATTTAGGTATTTTGAATTTTTAAATCCTGGACGTTGTTCAACATAAATATCCTCCTGAATTACCCCATTTAAAAATGCACTTTTAACATCCATTTGAAATAATTTAAATCCTCTAAAAGAGGCGAAGGCTAACAAAACCCTAATTACTTCAAGTCTAGCTACAAGGGCAAAAGTCTCCTCAAAATCAATCCCTTCAATCTGATTATACCCCTTAGCAACTAATCTAGCCTAATTTCTAAAAACAACTCCTGAGTCGACCATTTTATTCTTATATACACACTTATTTCTAACTACACTTTGATCCTTTGGCATTGCAATTAATTCTCAAACTTCATTTCTTAAAAATTGTTTCAATTCTTCTATCATTGACAAAATCCAAAATTCATCCAAAAGTACTTAATTTATATTTATGAATTCTATTGTAGAAATAAAGATAGAATGATTAACTTCTTTGCTTAGTCCATGCCTAGTCCTAACACCCTCATTAGGTTCACTTAAAATCAATTCCTTAGGGTGGTTTTTAGAAATTTCAATTCTCTAGGCAACTGGTTTTTTATCTCCAAATTTTCTTCCAAATTAACTTTTTCAATCATTTGGGACTTTATTTCTATCTCTTCCATTTCAATCTTTAGCTCTTCTAAAATATCAGATTCATCAAAAATAATATGTGTGGTCTCCTCAACTACCAAAGTTTTTTTATTGAATACTTTATAAGATTTTCCAACACTAAGGTATCCTAGATAAATTCCTTCATATGATTTTGGAACAAATTTTCCTAAGGTAGATTTTTCATTATTATGTATGAGCACCTTATATCAAAAAACATGCAAATATGAAAAATTAGGGGTTCTCCCCTTAAGTAACTCATAGGCTATTTTATTCAAGTTCGATCTAATATTCATCCTATTCAGAACATAACATGTTGTGCTAATTGCTTTAGCCCAAAAATATTTAGGAAGTGAATATTCTGCCAACATGGCTCGAGCGGCTTCAATTAATGTTCTGTTCTTTCTTTCGACAACCCCATTCTGCTGAGAGGATCTAGGTGTAGAAAAATTATGATTTAAATTAAAATACTCAAATTTTTCATTTTCAAATTATCCACTATGATCACTTTGGATTGTTAAAATTTCACACCCTAGTTTCCTCTAAATCTAAGTTCTCTAAAATTTTCAAATGATTTACTCTTATGATTTAAAAATTTAACCCATGTGAATCTAGAAAATTATCCACAATCACAAATTCGTATACCTTCCCTCTTAGACATATAGTTCCAACTGATCCAAAAAGATCCATATGCAAAATTTATAATGGTTTGTTAGCTCTAAGATCCTTATTAGACTAAAAAGAGGACTTCACCTATTTTCCTAATTGACATGCATCGCAAAGGTGATCCTTAGTGAAGTATAGTTTTTGTTACCTCTCACTAAGTCCTTTTGGGTAATCCTCCTAAGGTTTTTCATACTTGAGTGACAAAGTCTCATATGCTAAATCCATGATTCATCAGAAATAGTTTTCAAACAAAAAATAATAGGAGTTCTGATATAATTCAAATCTAGCATATATAAACATTGTTTGCCCGTATACCATACAAAACATCACTACCATTTAGGCTTAATTTGCAGCTAGTAGGAAAAAATTTAACACAGTATCCTTTTTCACATAGCTGACTAATACTCAAAAGATTATTCTTTAAGCCTTCAACTAGTAGTCAATCTAAAAAAAAAAGTTTTTCAAATTTCCTATCATACTTAATCCAATCACCTTCCTTGTGGTATTATCTCCAAGTGTAACCCTGCCTCCATTCTTGACTTCCAGTGATATGAATTGTGCAGTATCTCCATTCATATGCTTTGAGCAACCACTATCAAGCTACCATATGCTCTCACGAGGCCTTGTATGAGAGCATACCAGTAAAATCATCAAATATTAGACCTGGGAGCCAAAACAAGTTTGGGTTCACCTTTTAGCAACTTTAAAATAGATGCATGTATGACATGTCTAAGTTTATGCATATTTGTTCTCCAAACTAAATGAGTTTTTCTATATAAAGTACAAGTGGGTGTAATATGACCAATCATCCCACATCTATAGCATTAAGCTCCAGGAAATGGATTTCTTAATCTTCTATAACTGTTCTAATTCTTCCTAAGTTGTAAGAATTTTGGATATAAAATAGGATTAGTAAAATCTTTAAGTGTTGGGAGTTTCCTATTTTCCTCGAGAGCTTTTACTTTCAACTTCAAATAAATGTTGAAATCTTCCAAAATGTTTTTATCAAATTTTAAATAATGCTCTCTACTCTCAGATTCATCTTTAAATTTCTTAAATTCTTTTTCCAATTCTGCATAGGATGATTTTAATATATTATTCTCCTTATTCAAGTTATCGAATTCATCAAGTAAGCTCATGTGGTTGCTATCAATTAATGCATGATCTTTACTAAGAATTTCATGTTCTCTCTGCAGTTCTTGTAGTTCTACTTTCAGACTAGCATGCATTTTATTTAACTTCCTATATGTATCATGTATTCTTTTAAAAACATTAAAAAAGCTCAGTATAGGTTAAGTCACATACCTCTTCTTGATCTGATTGATCAAGATTATCAGTAATCCAGTACAAGTTTGTGACTTCCTCCTCCTTTTCAGTTTTTGATGAGTCTTAAGCTGAGTTTGCCAAAAAAACACTTTGGAAATTCTTCTTGCCCTTCTTCACATTTGGTTTCTCCTCTACCTTCTCCTTGCTAAGAGTGGCTTTAAGCTTTGGGGATTCTAACTTAATGTGTCCAGGTTTCCTGCACTCATAGCAAATCACATCATTAAAAACCTTGACATTCCTATTAAATTTACTTTGATTCCATTATTGGTCTCTCTTTTGCTTTCTCTTTAGAAAACTACTAAACTATCTAGTCATCAAAGCATTGTCATCCTCATCCTTAGGTTGTGATACATCACTCTCCGACTCCTCCACTTTCAGTGCAATGTTTTTCTCCTTTCGTGGTTCTCCTGCATCAATCTTTTGTTGACTCACTCCTTGCTCGTAAGCAATTAGTGATCCAAGATAATTGTCAATAGAGTAAATATTTAAGTCTTTTGACTCTATAATTGCAGTTATCTTAGCATCATATGTAGTAGGAAAATAACAAAGTATCTTATTAACCATTTCAACATTCGTTAGTTCACTACCCAATGCATGTAAAGAAGTGACTACCTGAGTGAATCTTGTGTACATGTCAGGATTAAATTCATTAGGTTTCATGCAAAATAATTCATAGTCATGCAAAAAGATGTTTAATCTAGACTGCTTAACTTCATTACTCCCATCATAAGTTATGCAAAGTCTATCACATATGTCCTTTCCACTCTTGTAAGTTGAAACCCACATGTAACTCTCTAACTTAAGTGCACAAAAGAAACTATTTAAACATTTAGCATTAAATTGTGCTAAGTCACGTTCTTCTATAGTCTAGTCTACAAAGGGTTTTTCAACTCTAATGTCATCAACAAGTCTAGTTGGTTTTGTGTACCCTTCCTACACCAAGATCCTCATACAATAATCTAAAGACTCTAAAAATGTAAACATGCGTGTTTTCCAAAAATCAAAAGGGATATTGTCAAACAAAGGAGGTGTAGTGATCAAATACCCTTCAGGTGTGTTTCAGTTTCTAAAAATAGCCATTCTCATTAATAAAAAAGTAGTTTAAACTTATAGTTTTGAAATAAAGCTCTGATACCTCTTATTAAAACTTATTAAATATTGAATAGGTTGTTACATCTAAGCTTATGTCCCAAAGGCTAACCAAGAGGGGGTGAATTGGTAATTTAAAAATTTGCCTCTTATTAGTATTTAAAAGTTAGAAAATTATTAAAAACTGAGCAAGTTGCTTTTCATGTTTTCAAAAATAAATTTTCAACCATAAAAAAAATAAAAATAAGAAATTAAAGCAGTAGAAATAAAAAGACACAAAGGTTTATAGTGGTTCAGTCAAACATGAACTACATCCACTCCCTGAAGTCTCCCACTTCAGGTATTGCACTATTACAACAAGTGTCTCTCCTTTTTTTCCCCACAACAAGGCGGGGAAGCCTTCACAAAGCTCTCTTCCACCACTACCCAGTGCGGCAAAGAACCGTCATCCTTTTATACCCTCCAAGTATCGGTAGAGCACCATCCAATGTTCATACTCTCTAAGTGTAAGCAAAGATCCTTCAGCTGTTCATACTCTCCAAGTATAGGCAGAGAACCTTCAACTATTCACATTCTCTAAGGGAAGGCAGAGAACCTTTTGTTGTTCACACTCTCCAAGTGTAGGCTGAGAACCATCGTATGTTCACACTCTTCAAGTGTAGGCAAAGAACCTTCTGTTATTTACACTCCTCAAGTGTTAGCTGAGAACCGAATCTTCTTGAAAGATCTTCACTCAAGAAATCTAGATGGAGAAGAGAAAAGAGTGAATAAAATACAATAACACATACAAAGATCCTTACCCTTTAGTAACCAAGTGAACCCTTCACACTCCAGTAGGAAGAAATATCTTTCAAACACTCTCTCTCACTCTCTCCTTCAATCTCCCTTTACCATTCACTAAGTCCAAGTGATAAAAAGATTAAAGGTCAGTTTATTAGTGGACCTTTTATAGAAAAGACACAAAAAATAGTCCAAAAAATTGAATTTTTCAATTTTAACCATCCACGATCGTCCCGTACGAACATATTTCATACATACGAACAGTTCAAAAACTATTGCGTATGAACCCTTTAAGCATTATTATGAAATGTATTCATACGCATCATCATCTGGTACGAAATAGGATCGTCCGGTACGAACAGAAATTTTCAAAACATGTATGTACGAACACTAGATGAAAACACAACAGAGCCCAATATCCTGAGATAAACAAAAATAATCATCTGTATGATCAATTGGAATAGTGCCTATAGTTAATCCTAAATCAATCAACTGTTGTTTTAACCAAAGTACTTGTGCCACACAACTTCCTAATGCAATGTATTCTGCTTCTGCAGTAGATAGTGCAACTGAATTTTGTTTTCTACTAGACCATGAAACTAATGAATTTCCAATGAATTGACATGTTCCAGAAGTGCTTTTCCTATCCACTCTACAGCCTGCAAAGTCAGAATCTGAGTAACCAATAATTTCAAATGAAGAGCTAAACTTAGGATACCAAATTCCTAAGTTTTGAGTTCCTAGTAGATATCTTAAAATCCTTTTCACTGCTGTCAAATGTGATTCTTTTGGATCTGATTGAAATCTAGCACATAAGAAAACACTGAATATAATATCTGGTCTGCTAGCAGTCAAGTAAAGTAAAGATCCAATTATCCTTTTAAATTTCTTTTGATCAACAGATTTTCCCTTAAGGTCCTTATCCAACTGAACTGAAGAACTCATTGGTGTACTAACAGGTTTAGCATTGTCCATTTCATATTTTTTGAGGATGTCCTTAATATATTTAGTTTGACTAAGAAAAGTACCTTCCTCAAGTTGCTTAATGCTAAATCCTAGAAAGTAATTTAAATCTCCCATTAGACTCATTTCAAATTCACTACTCATTATTTTAGAAAAATCATCACAAAGATGTTTATTTGAAGATCCAAAGATGATGTCATCCACATAAATTTGAACAATAAGTATATCCTTTCCAATTTTCCTTAAAAAGAGAGTTGTATCCACACTTCCTTTTTCAAAAGATCTTTCAAGTAGGAATGTGCTCAACCTCTCATACCAAGCCCTAGGTGCCTGTTTCAATCATATAATGCCTTTTTTAATTTGAAAACATGATTTGGAAATTTAGAATTTTCAAAACCTGGAGGTTGTTCTACAAAAACATCTTCCTCAATTACCCCATTTAAAAAGGCACTTTTGACATCCATTTGAAACAATTTAAAACCTTTAAAACAGGCAAAGGCTAGTAAAACCCTAATTGCTTCAAGTCTAGCTACAGCGGCAAAAGTTTCCTCAAAATCAATTCCTTCAATTTGATTATACCCCTTAGCTACTAATCTAGCCTTATTTCTAATGACTACTCCTTAGTCATTCATTTTATTTTTAAACACCCACTTTGTTCCAACAACACTTTGATCTTTTGGCCTTGTAGTTAGTTCCCAAACTTTAATTCTTACAAATTGATTTAACTCTTCTTGCATGGCCAATATCCAAAATTCATCTGAAAGTGCTTGATCAATGTTAGTGGGTTCAATAGTTGAAATAAAGGCTGAATGATTGACTTCCTTGTTTAATCCACGCCTAGTTCTAACACCCTCACTTGGTTCACCTATAATCAATTCCTTTGGGTGGTTTTTAGAAAATCTCAAATCTCTAGGCAAAGGGTCTTCTCTTTCTAAATTTTCTTCCACATTTTCCTCCAAATTTAATCTATCAATCTTTTGGGAGTTTTCTTCAATTTCTTCTTCAACAACATTTGGCTCTTCCATGTTTCCATTTTCATCAAAAACAACATGTGTGGTTTCTTCAATGACTAAAGTTCTTTTGTTGAATACTCTATAAGATTTTCCAACACTTGAATATCCAACAAAAATTCCTTCATCTGATTTTGGATCAAACTTTCCTAAGCCAGATTTTCTATTATTATGTATGAACACCTTGCAACCAAATACATGCAAATGAGACAAATTTGGTATTCTACCTTTTAGCAACTCATAGGGTGTTTTATTCAGATTTGATCTCACATTCACCCTATTCAAAACATAGCATGCAGTGCTAACCGCCTCAGCCCAAAAATATCTAGGAAGCGAGTATTCTGCTAACATTGCTCGGGCGGCTTCTATTAATGTTCTGTTCTTTCTTTCAACTACTCCATTTTGTTGAGGAGTTCTAGGTGCAGAAAAATTGTGATCAATTCCCTTTTCTTTACAGAAATCTTCAAATCTTTCATTTTCAAATTCTCCTCCATGATCACTTTTTATAGAAATTATTTCACATCCTAGTTTTCTTTGTATCCAAGTTGAAAATTTTTTGAATTCCTCAAATGATTCACTCTTATGAAAAAGAAATTTAACCCAGGTGAATCTTGAAAAATCATCTACTATAACAAATCCATATACCTTTCCTCCTAGACTAACAATGCATACAGGTCCAAAAAGATCCATGTGAAGAATTTCTAAAGGTTTACTGATCCTAAGATCTTTATTGGACTTAAAAGAGGACTTCACTTGTTTTCCTAATTGACATGCATCACATAGATGGTCCTTGGTAAAGTCTAGTTTAGGTATTCCTCTCACCAAATTCTTTTGGGTAATTCTTCTAAGATTTTTCATACTAGAATGACAAAGTCTCCTATGCCAAAGCCATGATCCATCAGAAATAGTTTTCAAACAAAAAGCAGTAGGAGATTGAATACAATTTAAATCTAGCATGTAGACATTGTTTACCCTTTTTTCATTTAAAACAATTTTCCCATTTAGGCTAATTATGCAGCTAGTAGGTAAAAATTTTACATTATAGCCTTTATCACATAGCTGACTTATGCTAAGCAAATTATGTTTTAAGCCTTCAACTAATAAAACATTGTCTATGAAAAAGTTTTTCAAATTTCCAATCATACCTGATCCAACCACTTTCTTTGTGGTATTATCTCCAAGTGTAACCTTACCTCCACTCCTGGCTTCCAGCGTTATGAATTGAGCAGTATCTCCAGTCATGTGCTTTGAACATCCGCTGTCCAGGTACCATATACTCTCACGAGGTCTTGTGTGAGAGTATTCCTACAAAAATCTCAAATGTTAAACCTGGGAACCCAAACTAGTTTGGGTTCACCTTTATGAAATTTATAATCAGATGCATGTATGATATATCTAGGTTTATGCATCTTAGTTCTCCACACCAAATTAGGTTTCATCTTTAAAGTGCAGGTGTGAGATATATGTCCCAAAAATCCACAATTGTTACATTTAACATTAGGAAAAATATTCCTATGTTTTCTTTCATATGATTGTCTTCTAAGGGATTTCATGAATTTAGGATAATATTTAGGATTTATAAAATCTTCAAGTTTAGGGGGGTTCCTATTATCTTCGAGAGCTCTTATAGTGAGTTTGTAAAATGAATTCATATCCTCCAAGATTCGATTGGTATAATTAATTCTATATGTCTTGCTCTCAGATTCATCCTTCAAATTCTTAAATTCTTTTTCAAGTTCAGTATAGGATGATTTTAAATTCTCAAAAGTTTTATTCAAGTCATCATATTCATCAAGTAGTTTCATGTGGTTGCTATCAATTAAAGCATGATCTTTCCTAAGGATTTCGTGTTCCTTATTAAGCTCTTCCTATTCTAAAACAAAACTAGCATGCATCTTTTTCATTTTCCTATATGCATCATGCATGTGTTTAGAAACTTCAAACAATTCATTATAGGTTAAATCACATACCTCTTCTTGATCTGATTGTTCAGCATTATCTGCCATCAAGCAAAGGTTGGTGACTTCTTCTTCTTTTTCAGTCTTAGATGAGTCTGAAGCTGAGTCCGCCCAAAAAGCCTTTTGAAACTTCTTCTTGCCCTTCTTTACCATTGGTTTCTCCTCTACCTTCTCCTTGTTAGGAGTGGCTTTGAGTTTTGGACAATCCGTCTTTATATGACCTGGTTTCCTGCATTCATAACAAATCACTTCATTAGAAACCTTGCCATTTCTGTTATACTTACCTCTATTCCATTGCTGGCGTCTCTTCTGCTTCCTCTTTAAAAAGCTTCTGAATTGTCTAGTCATCAGTGCAATATCGTCTTCATCCTCAGGTTGTGAGTGTTCACTTTCTGACTCATCCACATTTAGTGCAATATTTTTGTCCTTTCTTGGTTCACCTGCATCAATCTTTCTTTGACTTACTCCTTGTTCGTAAGCAATGAGTGAACCAAGAAGATTGTCAATGGAATAAATGTTCAGATCTTTAGACTCTGTAATTGCAGTAATTTTAGCATCGTATGCAGTAGGTAAACAACGAAGAATCTTATTAACCATTTCAGCATTAGTTAATTCCCTACCAAGTGCATGCAAAGAGGTGATAATTTGAGTGAATCTTGTGTACATGTCAGATATAGATTCATTAGGTTTCATGCAAAATAATTTGTAGTCATGTAACAAGATATTGAGTCTTGATTGCTTAACCTCATTTGTCCCTTCATAAGTTATACAAAGTCTATCCCATATGTCTTTTCCGCTTTTACAAGTGGAAACTCGCATGTAGTCTTCAGATTTTAAAGCACAAAAGAAACTATTTAAACATTTCGCATTTAATTGTGCTAAGTCACGTTCTTCAATAGTCCAATCTGCATAGGATGTTTCTACCCTAATTCCATCAACTAATCTAGTTGGTTTTGAGTAACCTTCCTGGACTAGCATCCACATGCGATAATCAAGTGACTGTAACAAAGTAGACATGCGTGTTTTCCAAAAAACAAAAGGAATATTGTCAAACAGTGGAGGTCTAGTGATAGAGTAACCCTCAGGTGTGTTTTGGTTTCCAAATGTAGCCATCTACGTTAATCAAAAAGTAGTTCAAACTTATGATTTTGAAACTATGCTTTGATACCACTTGTTGAGTCCAGAAATTAGGTTGTTAAGCCTAAGTAAATGTCCCACGGCTACCAAGAGGGGGGTGAATTGGTAGTTTTAAAAATTTTAAACCCTCTTAATGATAAAGTTGAACCGAAATAAAATTTTCTTTTAAAGTTTGTAGAAAAATGTTTTTCAACCACAGAGTTGTTTAAACTGAAATTTAAAGTGCAGAAACGTAAAAGCAATAAAGTAAATGACACCAGATTTATAGTGGTTTGGTCTATAACTAGACCTACATCCACTCCTCAGAGGCACCCTCTGAGTATTTCACTAATACCACAAAGTGACTCTCCTTTAGCACCCACAGCAAGGCGGAGAAGCCTTTACAACAACTCTTTTCACCACTACCCGGTGCGGCAGAGAACCGTCGTCCTTTTAAACAATCCACAGTGCTGGCAGAGAACCGTCGTCCTTTTACACTCTCCTAGTGTGGGCAGAGAATCATACGGCTGTTCACACTCTCCAAGTGTAGGCAGAGAACCTTTTCGCTGTTCACACTCTCCAAGTGTAGGCAGAGAACCCTTCGGCTGTTCACACTCTCCAAGTGTTGGCAGAGAACCGGATCTCCTTGACTGATCTTCTCACAAGAATCTAGAAGGAAGAAGGAAAAAAGTAAAGAAATCCAATTTCACAAGTAGAGACTCTTACCTTAGTAATCCAAGTGAAGTCTTCTCGCTCCAGTGGTAGGAATCCTCCTTTGAATGCTCTCTTCCACTCTCTCCTTGGCTATTCTCTCAAGAGGCACGAAGATCAAATGACAAAAAGATTGGGTGGCAGTCTAATTTAGACTATTTATACAAAAGACATGAAAAACCGTCCAAAAACTGCATATTTCCAATTCTGTACGCAGTGGATCATCCTGTACGATCCTGGATCGTCCTGGACGATTTTACTTAAATGATCTGAAACGACCCAATTTATATATTTGTACGAAATGACTTCATATAGAGGATCGTCCTGTACGAACTAGGTTCGTCCAGTACGAACAGTTATTACAAGGTCGGTTCTAGAAACTGCTGAAAACTGTTCTAAGTCGGTTAATCGTTTGGACGAAAATATGTTCGTCTGGACGAAAATTTTTCAGAGAGCCGATCGTCCTGTACGAACATTTATTTCGTCTGGACGAAAATTTTCCAGAGGACCAATCGCCACGGGCGATAATTTGTTTTCGTCTGGACAAAAATTTTCCAGAGACCCGATCGTCTTGGACGATATTTAATTTCGTCTGTAAGAAAATTTTCCAGAGCACTGTTCACCTCGTACGATGATAAAATTCGTCTGGACAAAAATTTTATAGAGAACCCATCATCCGGGACGATAATAAATTTTGTCCTGGACGAATAGGACTTAGAAAAAAATTTTTCGAGCAAATTCCTATTCGTTCCAAGTGCTCTATAGGAGATAACTGACGGATCGTCCAGTACGATAAAAATCGTCCTGTATGATCAGTATAAAATTGTATGATCTCCTTATGTGTGTGTGTAAGTTTTTTATTCACTCAATTACAATCACTCCCTTTCAAAATTAAATCAAAGAAAATCCAAACTTCAAATAAACAAAATATCTCATGTTGAATTTGATTTGAAGTTATCGTAGTCTGGAGTCGGATTTTCCTGAAATGTTAGTACACATAAGAGCAAGTGCAAATCTTCTAAAATTGTTAGGAGATAACTATACATTTGAACAATAATGTTTGGAATCATCAAAACTACATAAGTTGCACAAATATAAATCATTCAAATAGCAACTATTCAAACATACTCAACTAAGATCTCTTCAAGGTAGACTGGCGTATATAAGAAAATTCATCTCTAATCTTTCCGGAATATGTCAACCATTCTCGTTCCTTGCTAAAAAGGATGCCAAATTCATTTAGGATGAGAAACGTCAATCTGCTTTTGAAAATATCAAACAATACCTGACAAATCCACTAGTCTTGGCAGCCCCTATTCCCGGGAGACCTCTAATACTCTACACTGCGGCCCTTGACGAGTCTCTCGGGGCCCTCCTTGCTCAAGTCAATGATGAAGGGAAAGAGAATTCTCTCTATTACCTAAGTCGGAGACTTTTACCAACGGAAATTCGGTATCAAACGATTGAGAAACACTGTCTCGCCTTAGTCTTTGCAGCCCAAAAACTAAGACATTACATGCTTTCTCATCATATCAATTTAATTTCCAGTTTTAACCCCTTGCAATATCTTATGACCAGGCCTACGTTGTCAGGACATTTGGCTCGTTGGTCTATGATATTGCTCCAATTTGAAATCACTTTCATTCCCCTGCGTGCTGTGAAAGGGCAGGCCGTCGCTGACTTCCTTGCGGCACACCCGTTGCAGGCGAAATCCCCTCTAAACGATGATTTACCTGATGAGCAAATCATGAGTTTTGAGGAAGCCACTACTCAAACTTGGGAAATATATTTTGATGGTGCTGCGTCCTCTCAACGGGGCAAAATACTTGAATTTACTATTCCCGGGAAAGCCGGAGTTGGTCTGGTATTCATAACACCAGATAAGGGAATGATGTATTTTTCCTACCACTTATCAGAACCTTGTACGAATAACGAAGCTGAGTACGAAGCTCTGATAACTGGCCTAGAACTTACAATTTTGATGGAGATTAAAGAGATTAAAATCTTTGGTGATTCCCAACTGGTGATCAACCAGATTGCTGGGACCTATAAGGTTTTGAATCCTAAACTCCTGAAGTACCATCAGTACACCTGTCACTTGCTCGAGCAAATTCCGATTGTAACTATGTATAGGATTCCCCGTGGAAGCAATTCTTCGGCGGATTCCCTTGCAAAGCTTGCAAAGGAATTTGCCTGCCCAGAAGAAGACTCCATCCTTATAGAGGTGCAAGGTCGCCAAGTCCTGTCTCCTATAGATTTGGAGCACATCAACAAACAAATTTTCCAAGTCCTTTCTACCTCTTCAGCAGTCGATGAAGAAGCAGATTGGAGACAACCGATAATTGAATACCTTCAAGAAGGCAAGCTCCCTCACGAGAGATCACTTTCCCATCAAATTAAGAAACGTGCCCTATCCTACGCACTAGTCAACAATACGTTGTACCGACGATCGTTCGGTCAGATGTGGCTCCATTATTTAAACAAATGTGAGGCCCTGAAGATCGTTAACGAAGTCCATGCTGGACTGTGCGGTGCTCATCAATCGGGTCCAAAGATGAAAATGAAGATCAAAAGACTTGGATACTACTGGCCTACGATGATTGACGATTGCATGAAAACTGCAAAATGCTGTCATCAGTGCCAAGTACATGGTGTGGTTTTACATCAACCGCCTAACGTGTTGCATCCCATGATAGCCTCCTGGCCCTTCGAAAGTTGGGGCACGGATATCATCAGGCCAATTGACCCTCCTTCCTCGAAGGGTCATCGCTTCATTTTAGAAGCAACTGATTACTTTTCAAAGTGGGCAGAAGCAGTCCCACTAAGAAATGTAACATCACACCATGTAATGAAATTCTTTCGTGACCATATCGTATATAGATTCGACGTGCCACGTAGAATTATATCTGATAATGGGTCCGCTTTCAAGTCTACAAAGATCAATAATTTTGCAAATCGCCATGGTATTGATTGGAGATACTCAACGATCTATTACCCACGGGCTAATGGATTGGCCGAGGCCTTCAATAAAACCTTGGTTCAAATCATCAAAAAGACCCTCTATGATAATAAACGTCAGTGGGATGAGAGGTTGGTGGAAGCTTTGTGGGCCTACAGGACCACTTATCAAACCCCGACCCAATCCACACCGTTTGCACTAGTGTATGGATCCGAGGCCGTACTCCCTCTTGAAGTTCAAATCCCTTCGCTCAGAATTGCAATTCAGAACCAGATTACAACTCAACAAAATGCACAACTCCGTTTGGAAGAACTTGAAAGCCTTGAAGGACGTCATAATCAAGCTCAGCAAAATCTAGAGTTGTACAAAGCCCGAATGATTCAAGCTCACGATAAGTTAGTGTGACCTTGGTCTTGGTTCTTCGGAGGCCTATCTTAGCGCACCGAAAACTCGGTGGAAAGTTTGAACCAACCTGGGAAGGACCCTTCGTAGTGGAAACAACCTATGAAGGAGGCTCGTATCAGCTAGTGGATTGTAAAGGAAATCACTCGATGCTTCCTGTGAATGGGCGTTTCCTTAAGAAATACTATGCTTGATGTAGCTCGAATTTTCAATCATTTTTGTCTCTTTTCTTAAGGCTAAAAAGTGATTCTTCAGATCTTCTTGTCTTAACTTCAAGCCTTTTAGTGGTGGAGTACGCATTTCGTGGCACCACCCTAAAATTCAATTCTTAATCTTGATCTTATATAGAGCAAGTTTCCTCTATATACGATCATTCAATTTGATCACCTGTGCAAAGCAAGTTTCCTTTGCACATAATCAATCCAGACCCGATCATCCGTAGAGCAAGTTTCCTCTACTCATGATCATTTTAATCTTGATTTTATATAGAGCAAGTTTCCTCTATATCTAATCTTTCAAATTTGATCACCTGTGCAAAGCAAGTTTCCTTTGCACATAATCAATCCAGACCCGATCATCCGTAGAGCAAGTTTCCTCTACTCATGATCATTTTAATCTTGATTTTATATAGAGCAAGTTTCCTTTATATCTAATCTTTCAAATATGATCTTTTATGTAAAGCAAGTTTCCTTTACATATGATCAATCCCGACCCGATCATCCGTAGAGCAAGTTTCCTCTACCAATGATCATTCCAGATCCCAATCTTATATGAAGCAAGTTTCCTCTATATACGATCTTTCAAACATGATCCCCTGTGTAAAGCAAGTTTCATTTACATATGATCAATCCAGATCTGATCTATCATGGGAAGCAATGCTTCCTTCCCACAAGATCTTTAATTTTCTCTCTCGTAAGGACAGATATGAGTTGTTGTGCTTTCTCTCCTTAGGATTAAATCCATTAGTGGTAGAGTACGCCCTTCGTGGCACTACCCTACTATCAAAATTCAAATTCAATTTTCTATAGTTAGGAATCCTTCCTTTCTGTACGATCACTCAGATTTTCTTTTCCCCAGGGATAGATTTCATTTATCCTTAGGACCAAAATCCAGACTTGACCTTTTAACTCGATCAACGCCAATATGTGCAATAGAATTTCATTCTATTACACATATTGGGGGTCCATTTGTTGACCTCATTTTTGTATGAGGTTATTAAGGAACTCATCCAAATCAATCCTGATCCTAAGTCAATTCAATCTCCAAATCAATCTAGACCCTAGGATCTATTCTAGACCCTAGGACTCTTCTAGACTTCAGACCTTAGGATCTACCAAGATCTTAGGTCAATCAAGCCAAATCCAAGGTCCAAAGGTTTTATCCTAAAGGCCTTTTTCATTGAAATTTCAAACACTTTAAAACTCAGTCAAATGACCTCTGATTCAGAGTTTGTCAGTTGCATACTAACAGGACATGTCTCGGGAGGCAATCCTCCAATTTGAGCCCATTTCGAAGTCTCTAACCTCAAAAACTAAATCGAAATCCAAAGGCTGTAAAACCTTCAAATATTTACAGCCCATGCCACTAGACCTCTCACTTTGAAGTTTCTAACCCTAGAGCCTTCACCAAAGCCTCTAGACACTTCTAGACCCTTAATCCTGATATGGTGAACAATAAACTGCATTTTTCTGGACTCATTTCAGCCCCTAGTGGTCATGAGCCCAAAATGACCAAAATACCCCTATAGGGCTTAAATAGGGATTTCAAACCAAATGACCTCCAAATCAAATGCAACCACCTCCAGCAAGTTTTAAATATCAAATCGAACCTGATTGACTCAAACCCAGACCATGGGTCAACCTAGTTGACCAAGTCAACCTAGGTTGACCAAACAAGCCCTTGAGGGTCAAAACAGGCTTTTTGACCAAATTGACCTCTCCAGACCTCGGGACCACCTCCAATGGTCTCCAAATATCATTTCAAACTTGTCCAGTCTAGCCCCACCCCTTGGGTCAACCCGGTTGACCCAGTCAACCTAGGTTGACCTTGTGAGCCCTTAAGGCTTTGAATGGGTTACTTTAACCCATTTGACCAAATCTAACTCTTAACCTCTCAAAATTCTTTCATTTGACATTTCAAATATTTCTAAACCCACTTTGAGTTAGAACCTAGCTAGTTTGATCAAATCAAATTTTCAATTTTTGGTCAGAGCTCTCTAAACATGTGTTGATTCAAATCACATTTGGGCTCTAGTCTTTAAGACAATTTGCAACATTTCTTAATGACTCCTAGCCATTATGTGGCTGCTGTTTGAATAGTTGCTATTTGAATGATTTATATTTGTGCAACTTATGTAGTTTTGATGATTCCAAACATTATTGTTCAAATGAATAGTTATCTCCTAACAATTTCAGAAGATTTGCACTTGCTCTTGTGTGTACTAACATTTCAGGAAAATCAGACTCCAGACTACGAAAACTTCAAATCAAATTCAACATGAGAAATTTTGTTTATTTGAAGTGTCTTTTCTTTGAATTAATTTTGAAAGGGAGTGATTGTAATTGAGTGAATAAAATCTCACACACACAAACTAAGGAGATCTTGAAATTCTATACTGATCGTACAGGACGATATATATCGTACTGGACGATCTGTCAGTTATCTCCTATAGAGCAGTTGGAACTAATAGGAACTTGCTTCGAAAAATTTTTCTAAGTCCTATTCGTCCAGGACGAATTTTTATATCGTCCCCGGCGATGGGCGCTCTGGAAAATTTTCGTCCAGACGAAAATAAATATCGTACCGGACGAACAGCTCTCTGGAAAATTTTTGTCCAGACGAAACCAAATTATCGTCCCCGGCGATGGGCGCTCTGGAAAATTTTCGTCCAGACGAAATAAATCATCGTCCAGGACGATCGGCTCTCTGGAAAATTTTCGTCCAGACGAACATATTTTCGTCCAAACGATAAACCGACTTAGGACAGTTTTTCAGCAGTTTCTAGAACCGACCTTGTAATAACCGTTCGTACTGGACGAACCTAGTTCGTACAGGACGATCAGCTGTACGAAGTCATTTCGTACACATATACAAATAAGGTCGTTTCATATCATTTAAGTAAAATCGTCCAGGACGATCCACGATCGTACCGGACGATCCACTGCGTACAGAATTGAAAACTTGCAGTTTTTGGGCGGTTTTTCTTGTCTTTTGTATAAATACTTCAAATTAGACTGCCACCCAATCTTTTTGTCACTTGAACTTCGTGCCTATTGAGAGAATAGTCAAGGGGAGAGTGGAAGAGAGCATTCAAAGGAGGATTCCTACCATTGGAGCAAGAAGGCTTCACTTGGATTGCTAAGGTAAGAATCTCTACTTGTGAAATTGGATTTCTTCACTCTTTTCTTTCTTTCTTCTAGGTTCTTGTGAGAAGATCATTCAAAAAGGTCCGGTTCTCTGCCGACACTTGGAGAGTGTGAACAGACGTGGGTTCTCTGCCTACACTAGGAGAGTGTAAAAGGAAGAAGGTTCTCTGCCTACACTAGGAGAGTGTGAACAGCCGTAGGGTTCTCTGCCCACACTAGGAGAGTGTGAAAGAACGACGGTTCTCTGCCAGCACTGTGGTTTGTGTAAAAGGACGACGGTTCTCTGCCAGCACTGTGGATTGTGTAAAAGGACGACGGTTCTCTGCCGCACCGGGGAGTGGTGAAAAGAGAGTTTTGTACAGGCTTCTCCGCCTTGCTGTGGGTGCTAAAGGAGAGTCACTTTGTGGTATTAGTGCAATACTCAGAGGGTGCCTCTGAGGAGTGGATGTAGGTCTGGTTATAGACCGAACCACTATAAATATGGTGTCATTTACTTTACTGCTTTTACGTTTCCGCATTTTAAATTTTAGTTTTAACAACTCTGTGGTTGAAAAATATTTTTCTACAAACTTTAAAAGAGAATTTCATTTCGGTTCAACTTTAATTTTAAGAGGGTTTAAAATTTTTAAAACTACCAATTCACCCCCCTCTTGGTAGCCGTGGGACATTTACTTAGGCTTAACAACCTAATTACTAGATTCAACAGCTGCCACCTCATCAAGCATAAAAGTTGGTTGACTGGTCAACCCAGTCAAAAAGCCTTCTAAAGGCTTTAAGGGGTCTAAATGTTCAAACAAGCTCAAGCCATCCCAACCCCTTTGAACCTAACTCACTCAACCAACACTCAAGACATCCCTCTATGCCACCTCAGCTGTCCACTTGGCTGATGACTGGTCAAACCAGTCAACAAATGGTCAAAGAAGCTTCCAAATGGCTAAAATCCTTAATCAAATTTATTAAACTTAAACCCAAATCAATTCAGCAGATTAGTTAAGGTCTAGAACATTCCTAAAGCTCATCATGAACCTTGGATCTAGATCCAAAGGTCCCTACCTCTCCATGTGTCCAAATAGAGGACAAAACACCCTTTCCATGTAGGATGTCCTTGTGATGTCCTCACTCCCAGCTTTCCAACCACTCCCAGGGACACTTGGCAGCATCTGGGAACCCAGCTAGCCGATCTTAGCCATCCAAAACCACCTGGGGACGTTTGAATAGGAAAAAAATGCCCTAGAGCCCCTCATTCGAATCCTAGCATTCTCTCACCTGTCTAGAGCTCCTCCAGCTTGAATCTCTGTTCCATTGGGCTCCCCAGAAATTCTTTAACATCTCCCCACTCAAACTCCGACGAGCAAACCTTCTCCGGCGATCTTCCGGCGAGCTAATTTCCAATCCATCCAAGGCTCATTCCAGGCGATTCGTGGAGCGTCGGAGCGTGGGTTCAACTAGGAACTTAATCGTGGACAGTCTACAAGCTCAACCATCCATTTAATGGTTCAATCCGTCCAAAAATCAAGGTGAAAACCGAAACCCTAGAGCTAGGTACACTAGTCTAAATAGATTTTTGTTAAGCTCGTTTTAAGTAAAATCAAGTACTCCCCATGTTTTCTGTTCATCGTGTTAAGCTATGTTTAAAATTTCATTTAAAACGGTTAATTGGATCAAGAGAACGAGCTTGTTTTCACATTCTAGGGCTCGGTTTACGTAGGTGAAGACTGTACAGAATCTAAGCTGTTGATCCTTTGATCAATGGTGTGGATCCTGTCATTTCGCAGTTGGGCCGAACCTCGGATCCGATCAATTAGCGTATTCATCTGTTTGGCTCAATCAGGGTCGTTCGCTTGAGACAGCGGATGATCGAACGACATCTGCTACGTTATTTGATTGCGCTCAATTCAAGCCGTTGATTTCTTGGCCAATGGCTCGGATCATGCCACATTGTGATCTGTTCGAACCGCGGGGTCGAGCCTTTGCAAAGATCTGTATCTGGCCAAATCCAGACCGTTCATGTAAACCGCGGAATTGATCTCGTCCGACCGTTCTTTGGGATTGAGATTGAAATCCGCGGTTTTCATTCGAACCATTAGATTTCCCCAGCGCTAGATCTAACGGCCCGGAGATGATGCCACGCTGGTTAAGTGAAACCGCGTTCACCATCCTACAGTTGACACGTGTCTGACCACCGCCAGTCACTCCGCCGCCACGCGTTTCGAACCCGCCTTTGCTGTTGTGCCACGTGGAGCCGTCGCCGCCTCCTGTTAATTAAAATTAATTTTGATTTAATTAATTTTAATTAGCAGAAAGTTTTAAAATAATTTTAAAATTTATTTTTTTTATAAAAAATTAAATATTATATTTTAGAATTTTCAAAAAATCAAGCCCTTCGATTTAAAATAAATTCTAATTTTAAAATAATAATAAATCTTTTTTTTAAAGTTATTTTAAGTATTAAATATTAAATATTCTTTATTAATATTTAATCAAGTTATTAATTAAAATATTTTCAGAAATTAAGTTTTTTGACTTGAACTTATTTTCAAAATTTAAAATCTAATTTATTATAATTAATTTGAATTACTTGAATAATATAATATTTAATCAATATTATATTAAGTATTATATTAATTATTTTCAAAATTAAAATTTATTTTCAAAATGATTTGAAAATTAATGAATCTCTCAATCATTTGTAAATTCACTTTAATAATATTTTGAATTACTTTAATTTAAAACATATATTTATATATAGGTTTATATATATACTTAATTATTTTTAAATCTATTTTGAAATATATATATATATTTATTTAAATCTTTAAATGTTTGAGAGATCCCTTGGGATTTTAAGCATGGATTGAATGTGTGAATAGAAGTCATTGGGGAATGATTAGTGAGTGATTAGGTTTTAATCATTCACTAATCAAAACTTTATTATCTTACTTACCATCAATATTTGCATGCTTAGGTTGTGCACACACATGCACTTAGCCTAGGCTCTACTAGCTTTAGGATTTGATTGTCTCTATGTGCTTATGTCATGTTAGTCCAAGGTTTAGCAAAAACATTGATTTGAACCCATCAAACCTAGTGTAATTAAGGATAATAATTAAGGACATGTGTTTAGAGAACTTAGAATATTTCCAATAATTAGGATTCACTTCCTCTTGAGTTGAAATTTTAAACACTTGAACTTAGTGACATGTACAGCAATTAGGAAATGTTTCACTGATTTTTGAAACCATTAAGACACTTAATTAAGTTTTTAAGTCTTAAACCCTTAATTAGCCCTTAAACCTTCCAGAAAATGTAATAAATTCATTTTAAACCTAAAAAATATGTGTAAGCCCTCTAACTGACCAGAATCATACCCTTAACCAATGAAAATTAAAACCAAAATTATTTGACAATAAACTAAGACTTAATTTAATTTTAATTGAAAATCAATATTTCATTAATATAATTATTTAATTATTATTAAAAATTCCAAAAATTTCTCAAACACTTGGGAATCTCTCCTTAGGTCATTCTTGACCTTTGGAGAAGATTTCAAGGAGTTGGGATCTCATTTGGAGCAAAATCACAAAATGGCTCTCTAATTAAACCTTTTAAAATTCATTAAATACTTCAAATTTCAAACCTTCATAACTAATTCTAGAAAAATCCAAATTGAACACACTCACTTGCATTCAACTCATAATAATTCCTAGTATTTATCAAAAATATTAAAATTCCAGAAATCTTTCAAATTCAAATAGTCAACAAACCAGTCAACCATAGGTCAAATCTAGTTCAAAACTTCAAACCTTCGTAGTAAAATGTAGAAAAATCCGATTTCAACGTACTTACTGTCTAACTGATCGTAGTGAGGTCTAGTATTTTTATAAAATACAAATATTCCAGAATTTGAGCTTAATAAAAAAGTCAATTTTCAACCCCTTAATTAAATGATTAAAATATTCCAAAAATTCATAAAATTCAAAATTGCTTTAAAACTCCAGAAAATGTTAGCCTAATGTTTAAAACATTCGAAAAACTTTTTAAAACATAACAACCATCCTAAAGATGAAGTTTATTGGCTGCACTACTCCGGGCTGCGGGGCTAAGTGTCCTAAGGGGGCTGGTTCCTCGAGCCTGGTGGCACAACGCCACGAATGGATTCCAAGGGGTGTTAAACCTTAAAAATAGATTAATCATTAATTATCTAACCTTTTAAAACTTCTAATTTAATTACATTAATTTGGTTTATCGGCTGGACTACTCCGGGCTGCGGGGCTAAGTGTCCTAAGGAGGGTGGCTCCTCGAGCCTGGTGGCACAACGCCACGAATCAATTAATGAAAAATTTAAATTAATAAAACTTTAAAAATCAGCAACCAAACATCTCTAATAAAATTTATTAATTCATAAGCCTTAATCAACCTAAAATATTTAATTATACCGGGTACCACTGGGTAACCCAGGCCTACAAGGCTATTAACTTAGCCCCAAGGAAGGTGAAATAAACTTCACGGCCTCGGTGTGAAACAAAGGTGATATCCAACAAATAACTAAATGAATCTTAAAATTAACCTTAAACTATTAATACTTGAATTCAAACTTAAATCCCTTTAATCTTTCAACAAATCAAACCTTAGATAACTTTAACTAATAATCCTAATTAGGACACATCAAAACCACACGACCTACCTCACACACTTTAGTTGGTTTGCTAGGATCACCGACTCTAGTTTTAGGATAGGCCGGTGTTTTACTTTCCACAGTTGCATGCCGAGTTTTCGATCTTTTACTGCATGCTGTTTGCTAGTGTAGAACTGATGTGTTTATTTACTTACTTCCTGCATTCTGTGATTGATTGTACATTAGATTTACCCCTAAGTCAGGAGCGAATTATACTTGTGCAATCTTATGCAGGTGGCCATGCTCATACAAGGAGCTGAAATTAAAGGGGGCAGTTAATAAAAAATATATAAACTCTTTGCACAGGTACCTGCCGCGCTTAAGACCCCCTTTAAATAAAAAGAGCGTGGCCAAGTGTGGCTAAAAAAAATGTATTTCAAATTTTCATATCATAACTGCTTGGGATTGAATATACAACTGTTGATTATTAGGATAACCTTGCAGGATCGAGTCTAGATTTTTCAATTTTTTTTTATTAATGTAAATTCAATTTGATATGGTTGTATTTATTTAAAATGATTTGAGATTGGGATATAAATATCCAATTTGAATTCCAAAGAGGTGAATACATCCCTAAAGGGGAGAGTCTTCTTCCATTTGGAAGTCAAATTAGGATACTTTGCAAATATCCAAAGAGGAAAGATAACACCCCGATCAAGGGGGAGTTTCTTTCCATTTGGATATCCTGAACCGACGAATCAAGATGTTAGTGAGAAGATGAAGGATTGGACAATGAGAAGAATTCCAAATCTCAAAGTCATTTGATTTGGGATTAGAAATCCGGGTTGTAGTCAGTGGTGCCCGGCCACTTTAATTTCTTGTAATTTTTGAGATGTAATAATAAGTGGCACTTGCCATATGGACATTCAATTTGATATATTTAATTTAATTTATTTAATTGATTTCGCATTAGAACTCTTGCTTTTCTAGTCTTTTTACTTGCATGCCGCATTTGGTTTGACGTGGAATTCGAATTTAGGCTCTTAGGGGTCTGTCAAAAAATTCTTCTACTTTAATTAAATAAAATTTTTAAGATAAGATAGAAATTCTAAGCGGTCTTAAGAAGTAAGCTCGGACTCGTCGAGGGTTTTTCATGCATTCATATTGTACTTTCTCAACCTTGTTAGGCATCTCCCTGCCTACGGGTTCTGGCAGACCACCTGGCCTATGAGGGTGCCGATCTGTCAAAGGGATGTTATGCAATCTCTAGGGAAAAACCTATTTTCTAAGCCAAAATTTTTAAACTGCTACATATAAATTTTGCATTCAATCGAGTCATTTAGCATGCATCGCATTAGTAATAAACTTAAAAAAGTCTAATATTTAATTGCATTACTTAGACATCAAATACCCAACATAAGTCTAAGGGGTCAATTAAGGATCTGCTCTAGATGTCGACCCCATTCCTTTATACTTTTCTAATTAACGTCCCTATCACTCTACAAAAAAAGACCTGACTCATATTTTGAAATCGTTTAGGTGGTTTAGCTGGCTCCCCAATCCAGGCCGGGGTAAGACCAGATTCGCATTGCACTAGCTAGGTTCGAGGTACTAACTTTTAGTGCCCAATTTAGACTTAGGTTCTGAGGCTGGCTCGGGCCATAGGACCTCAATTTTCGGGAATTGAAACCCAAATTTCTAAAAAAAAAATTGACCATTCAATTTAAAAAAAAGTTTCTTTCCATCAAATTTAAGCCCAACGCTTAGAATAGGCTGGGGTGTTTCTGAAGTAATTCAGAATCTCAAAACACCTCCTACACTTCTTCCTTTGACTCCAGAAATAAGTGCTCAACATTGAACCAATCCCATTTGAAAATTCCTACCATTTTTCTCCTTTGATATCGATCTTTGAAAATCTAAATAAAATTTCTACCGCTATTTTAATCGAGAGTTTTCGTAGGGAAATTTCCAATTTTTCTTGCAATGTAATTAACTACGAGGGCTTGCGCTCGTAGGAGATTTGGTAACCCAGAACTTATTTTCAAAATCAATTTTTCAAAACCTTTGATTAATTATCTTTGGGAAAATTCAAATTTCAACGATCGTTAACTCTATTTTCAAACGATCAATAGCGATTGATAACTTCTTTTCTCAGAGAGATATATCAATTTTTATTATGATTTTGATTATGAAATTAACGATCTCTTATCCGAATTATTATAGTTAAACAATCGATTGAATGTCATTTTTATCTTTCGAGATCATATGTCATTTCCCCTTGAGTTTGACTATGATAATTCGGATGAATTTAAAATTCTACAATTAGAACCCATTAGGGAACGATATGATCATCTCTCGAGGTGATATATTGTTCATAATGATGTGTTCAATTTTAAAATTCAAAATTAAATATTTCTCAAAGATAATTAAATATTTTTCAAAACTATGCATATAAATTTATATATTTTTTTTAATCAAAACACATTGCAGTAAGAATTAATAAAGCATTTGATTCTTAAACTCTAGCTACACTCTTAGGATTAACCCTATTAGAAGGCCACTATAAATTAGTTATAGCCATTTTTTCGATAAATTCATTGGTTTCCTTAAATGGCTTAGATATTAAAGATATTAGAGCTACTACATCAATAACAAAGTAGTTCTTCTTATTTACAAATTTTATCAAAAACTATAAAATAAAAATAAATGATACAAGTAGGTCTAAATATGTAACTAATTAATTAATATAGTTTAAATTATATTAAGTATGTTATTTCCCTAGCATTGGCACCAAAAACTTGATAGTGAGGAGTGGCTAGCTGAATGCATGTATTAAAGAAAATTTTTATTTTGGTTAATTAATTCTTAGGATTACTTTGATAAAGATTTCCCAATAAATTGTTAAGTATACATGTCGATCAAGTAAATAATAAAGTGTCGATCCATGAGGATGTGTTATGCTAGATTGTAATAATACTACTTCTACCTCTTATAGATGCAAGATTTATCCTAATAAAAGAAAATTAAGGGTTTAGATTGTGCCACTTATAGATAAAAAATAAAAGTTAAACAAAATACTAGATATTAAGAATATCTTGGACTAATGAATGCAAAATAATAAAGTCTTCCTAATGAGACTCCTAAATATTGATGTAAATCAGAGCATATGAATCCCTATATATCTATCAAGTTTATATGGATGAAAGGTAGTTCATAGCTTTCCTACAATTTGAATGTCTCCACTGAACTTAAAAGTTCTAACATCCTATTATTAGGCATACCAATATTCCATTCAGATATACCTATTTGTTACAATATTATTCCATTGAAGCAATATATCATACTAGAAATTAATTACACAAATGACCATTATATGCATCAAATTAGGAATAAGAGAAATTAACAATATACATAATTTCTTTTAAGGCACAGGAGTCTACATTAATAGTTTTAATATGTTCACAACATTAGCCCAAAGCTCAAAACAATTAGCTAGACATTATAAACATATAAAGCGAACACATCATCATTTCTTGATAAAAGAGAAGATATAGGAGAAAAAGTAAGATAAAATGTCACTCGAATAGTATAAATATACTTTCCCCACTCCTTTCTCCAAAATTCTAGTTGCTCAAAATAAAATAAGCTAAGATCTTCAAAGAAAGTGTCTTTCTTTTCCCTAGTCCCTAAAACTTGATAGTAGGGTGCACTATAAAAAAGTATACCTCCACACTATTTTTTGGTTGGACTCCTTAAAACATGACACTAAAAATTATTTTTACTAAGTATTGAAATGGGTTTAGGCATCTTCAAAGAAAGTGTCTTTCTTTTCCCTAGTCCCTAAGACTTGATAGTAGGGTTCACTATAAAAAAGTATACCTCCAAACTATTTTTTGGTTGGACTCCTTAAAACATGACACTAAAAATTATTTTTACTAAGTATTGAAATGGGTTTAGGCATTACACTATTTTACATGGTGGCACTATGGTATTATAAGATGAACTAATGCCTTGGTAGTACTAGGCTTGCTCCACTATGGCAATATGTTGACTATATGTCTATTGGGTGAATCGATGTGTCACTTGATGGATTCAATATGGATCCATCTTTAGTTAACTTCTTTATTCGTTGCATTACAAAATTTGAGTGTTATAGCCCTTGAATGTGCTATCTGATGCTGTAGCATTGTAAAGCTCCATGCTCCTATGCCCAAATTATGCAAACTAAAGTGTTGCAACATTAATTTCAAATGCTATAGTGCTATGAAGCACTATGACACGGATCCTAGCTTTCAGCACTAAATCATTGTAGTAGTTGGAGCGTTATGGCACAAGTTCAACACTTCTTGAAATTTTCTCCTTTTCTTGAACATTTCTTCCGTAATATTAATTAAAACACCACATTTTTACAAATTTTAAAGATAATAAAATAGTATAAAATATCTACTTAACACCATGACTATTTCTACATCTAGTGCATCCCTGGCTTTTGATTGAATCTTGTTATATACATGAGGTCAAGTTGGACCTACAATACAAGTAGCACTAAAATCTCTCCATGTTCCTCTAGACTTCCCCGCATTTAACCTTGCACTAGTCATTTCTGTATAATCAGTCACTAACAACTCATAGTAGAGCTCCCCCTTATAACCTCTAGTCTCCAATACTCTCAAATATACTCTCTAATGCTCTCTATAAATATTGAGCCACTCAATGACCTGACTGGCCAAATAAAAGGAACTGATTAGTAAATAAATAAAATTGAAGCAAACATCTCCTTCAATACAAGCCACATATAATTGCACTACTCTTAGACATGGATCCATCTGTTCTTCCATACACTAAGTAAACTACCCTCCTAGAATCACATGTATTTAACTTACTGTTCATACCATCGACATTACAATTCAAGGGCTCCAAAAATCTCTTTTGTCTCATATCCCACAATTTGTGGGTCAACATCAAATCATTTTTTGTCAACCTACCCCTCTTCTCGAGCTTAGTAAGATTTGAATCCTGAATGGATCTAATAATTTTCTATCAAGCCTATAAAAATTATAACACTTCTCCTCAAAATGGAAAATCAAATCTATCGTATACCTCATAAGAGCAGTGAACACCATGTCATACTGCATTAATATCTTACTCTCCTGGTCCAACAAAGAAAAATAGCATAACAATAAAGATTAGAGAGGAAAACTTTAGTTAATGTAGATTTTTCCAACCAAGCACAACATTCATGAAATGAACCAAATGATGGAATTCCAAAACCTCATTGATTCATAATTTGAACAATCCGAACAGGCTTTGAACAATTAACCGCCACATGTTCATAATCTTCCATCACCATTCATCATCTTGGGCATAAGTTACCATCTCTTAATCTTCTGTTCTAGAAATTAGAAAGTAGGAATAGCATTGTGTTAAAGCATCCACTAGAAAACTTCCACCCTTGGATTAAGTTTATCCTTCTTAATCCATCTCCAATACATCTTCATAATAAGATAATGCACAACTGATTCAAATGCTAGCATAAATTGATTTACCTGTTATTTGATAAATAAGTTATTCTTGATCTCTTATAAAATTCAGATCAATATGAACTTAACAAATTAGCCTAATTGTCTCATTCTCAAAATACTTTTGAAGCTCCTCCAGGTTCCAGACTCCACCCATAATGAAATTGTAACAGTCATATCATCATTCTCTAAAATAGAGATGAAAGTAGGCCACTTATTTAAACATTTATCCAATACCCAAACATCCTTAATTACACTAATAGAATCCCATGTTGTGATCTTCCATCGAAAAATAGGATGTAAAGATTTTACACCACTCAAAATAATCCTCCAAGGAATCAATGGGTTCTGTTTAACTTCAACACTCAAACAAGCTGAACCGTATTTGGACACAATGATCTTGTACAATAAGGAATCAGAATCATTAAGGAATTTCAATGCTGATTTCACCCTTAAAGCTCCCACCTTACTACCACACGAATGTAAACCATGTCCCCCTATCTCAATAGGTTTACACAATACTTCCCAGCTCACATAGTGATTGCCCTTCCTCTTGTCATGTTTATGCCAAATAAACTCCCTACAAACATTATAAATTTCAGCCAAAAGTCCATTAGAAACAAGAGAATGAGTATAGTGAAAAACAGGAAGTGATAGAATATTATAATTCAAATAGTAAATTTCACAGATAATGAAATAAACTTATTCCCCGAGGAATTAAGTTTTTCCATGACTTTGTTAAGAAGAAACTGAAAAATGAATTTCATGTTTGTGGACAACTTTGCATAGAGATATACTAGGCATTTCTTTATAACACTATGTGAGTCCATCTTTAAATTTTGAAAGTGATTCAAAAATTTTATTAATATCATCCTTACTAAATAAAGAGATTATTAAGATTAGAGGAGGGAATGCATTATTACCCAAATTAATTTCCTTTAGATTTAATCTCCCCTTTCAAATTTAGGGGTTGTATTTCTAACTTGAGAATTATCTAGTTCATCTGAAGCACCTAAAAAGAGTTTGTTAAAAGAGTTAATATTCATTGTAAATAGAATATTAGACTCTAGATTATTTGATATAATTAAGTAATATTCATAAGAACATATATTATATGCCTTCTATGATTTATGCCTTTTGAGGCCTTTTGGAGAACTTGTATCTTCTAACACTTTTTTTGCTTTTTGAGGTGTTCAATGAATTAGAGAAACATATCCATTTTATGCCTTTTAAGATTTTTGGAGAATCCATATGTTCAAAGCCTTATGACTTCTGAGGTTCTTGAAGAAATGGAAACACCTATATCTTTTAAGGCTTATTCCTTTTGAACATTTTATCCTTGTTGCACTTTTTAGACTTATGCTTTTTATAATATTTAGAGAATTTATACTTTTTTTTAGACTTATGTCTTCTAAGAATTTTAACAAGTTGAGAAACATGTACTTTTGAGACTTATGCCTTTCAAAATTTTGAAATTTTTGTCGTATATTATTTTTTTAAGGCATTAGTTTTGTAAGATAATTTATGTACATATGTCTTCTAAGGCTCATTCCTTCTAAAGCTTTTCGATGAGTAGAACCTTGTCCACTATTTTCTCTCATGGAATTATTTATGACAAAATTCATTATTATCTTCTCATTAGGGCTACTTCATTGGTGTGCCTTCCAAGAATTTTTATAAGATGAAATATGCTTTAAAAATATCATTAATAATTTAAAATAAAGCTCACATGAATGATGAATTTTTATCTTTCAGATAATTTATTATATAAATATTTTTAAGAACTTTAATGAAAGAAAGAGCTAAACTTCTTTTAGTTGGTTTAGTTATGGAGTCTTCTCATGTATAAGGAAAAATAGATTGTGATGACACCCATATTTAATAATTTTGATAATTCTCTGATCATAACTCATTCATATTTAATAATTTTGATAATTCTCTGATCATAACTCATTTAGTCTCCTTATCTAAGGCTAATATATAATTGAAATTAGAAATGCAATATTGGTTCCATATAATAAAAAGAGTAAATATCCTAATAAAATTGACTGTATTTTTTTTTTTTTTTTGAATATTGCAATAGCAGATGCATTAAGGGAAAGAAAACAAGATACAAACTAAAGCAAATGTTCACATTCCTTCTTCAAAAGATAGCCTAGAGAAGAAGGGATGTTTGTAAAAGAAAAACTATCAAAACAAAAATTGTAATCTAAAGCCATAGTAGCACACATATCAGCTACTCTATTACCATTTCTATGTATATGGTTGAAAATTACTTTATTGAAATCAGCCAAGAATAAAAGATTCTCTTCTATCTGGTTGTAGTTTTGCCACTTCGCCTTATTCAAAGAATCTTGAATGAATTTGATAACAATGATGTTATCACCTTCTATTATGAGTCCTTTGCATTCAACCATCCACGGTTGTAGGTATTTCCTGATTGAAATCACAGCTGCTAGCTCAAGATTTGTTATGTCCCAATGAATTCTGTTTTCCCAAAGGCTATCAATAATCTTCCTTTATCATCTCTAAAACAACCTCCAATGCCAGCATTATAAGAAGATAGAAGATCCGCATCAACATTGATCTTAATCCATCCTTGCGGTGGAGGGTGACAAATAGATTGAAACTCCCGAGGAAGATTAGAACCCCAGCTAGCAATGAGAGGATTAGAGGATAGGTAAGCCGTGGATGACACATTTGCTGCAGTTGCTGAAACTGTATTAGCAACCTTGCCATTAGCCACCTCATTTCTGTTTTTCCAATTCTAGTACACAGCATTACAATAAAGAATAACAACATTTGGTGCTGTCATAGAGAGGCATTTAAGTTCACTAAGACAATCCTCCATTGAGTTAAAAACTGGAACAAAAACACCCCATTCATGGATCTTCTTCAGCACTTCCCTCAAATGATTACACATAGTAGTTATATGTGACAGATTTTCAACTTCTCCACTTCCTCTAACGCACTGATCTTCATTACAGATTTTTCTGAATTTCAAGAACTTATTAGTTAGGATAACACCTCTACTTAATCTCCACCAAAACTCTTCCACACAAGCCGTTATTTTTAATTTTTTTAACCAGCTATTAAATCTAGAAACTGCTTCATAATCTTGCTTACTACTGTAGTGAGTTTCATATGCCCTTACTGTAATGGTTTTGCCATATAAGGATTGAATTTCCTCCATTAAGTCCTCTAGCATTTTATACTCAATCTTGATTTGTATAATCACAGGAATCAGATCCTCATTAAAATAACAGAGTAATTCCTCCTTCTTCCAAGATCCATTCGAATCAATAAAATGGTTTATCTTTAAACCCTCCAACCCCAAGCAATCAGCCATGATAGGCCGTTCACTGAAACTCTTATCTAATAACCAAACATCAATAACAACATCAATGCTTCTACCATTAGCTACTCTCCACCTCAAGAGAGGTTTCAAATATCTAGCTTCTTCATTTAACACTTTCCAAGAAACAAAGGTGTTACTCTTGTATTTAATATTCCAGACATCATCTCCATACTTGGCTGTAACCACTCGTGAAAGTAAAGACTCAGGCTTTTGAATCATCCTCCACGTTAATCTCGCTTTAAGAGGCCCATCTCTATCAACATCCGAATGAAAATTCCTCCCACCTTTATCTGTTGATTTGCATAGAGTATTCCAAGATACATAATGCAACCCCTTCTTACCATTTCTCTTGTTCCAAATGAAATTTCTGTAGCATTTATCTATCTCCTGAAGAACTTTCTTAGATACCATATTGTGAGTTGAAACAAAATTTGGAAGAGATAGAAGTGATGTCTTTGCAAGGATAAGTTTTCCTGACAAAAAAAGACATTTACCTCCCCAAGAGTTAAATTTCTACAAAACACTATTAATGAGAAACTGAAAATCTGCTCTAACCGGCCTTCTAAGCAGTAGCTGGAAACCAAGGTAATGCAGCTCTTTAACTGTTTTGAAATTCAGAATTCTTTTTACTCAAATCTTTTCTGTTCTTTTCATGGACTTACTGAAAATTTGAGATTTTGCATTGTTTACTTTCAAACCAGTACAACTACATAATATTAAAACAATGCTTCTTAATTTAATGGCCAAATTTTTTGAGGCATGAGAGAATATCAGCACATCGTCGGCATATAAGAAGTGAATGATTTTTTGAGATCTCTTTAAGATTTGAATTCCCAAATCCTGACCATCTTGAGCCATGGCTAAAGAAAACAATTAAGAGCACAAAATATACATATAAGGGGAGAGAGGGCAACCTTGACGAAACCCATTTGCAGCAGTGATCCACTTGGAAGCTTTACCATTGATGATGAAAGAAAATCTGGCACCTTTAACACATTCCATAATCATATCAATCATCTTCACCGGCATGCCAAACATCTACAACACTTGTTCTAAAGCATCCCAACGCATATTGTCATAAGCTTGCTCCATATCAAGCTTAACTACCATAAAACCTTTTTTGTTTTTTGTGACTCTAAGCTTATGAAAAATCTCTTGAGCAATGAAGCAATGATCCGACATAGAGCGACCATTAATAAAAGCAGCTTGTTCTTCAGTGACACATTTGGAAATACATTTCTTTACTCTATTCAAAATCATAGTTGTTGAGTCCAGTAATTAGGTTGTTAAGCCTAAGTAAATGTCCCAAGGCTACCAAGAGGGGGGTGAATTGGTAGTTTAAAAATTTTAAACCCTCTTTGAAGATTAAGTTGAACCGAAATAAAAATTTCTTTTAAAGTTTGTAGAAAAATATTTTTCAACCACAGAGTTGTTAAAACTGAAATTTAAAGTGCGGAAATGTAAAAACAATAAAGTAAAAGACACCAGATTTATAGTGGTTCGGTCTATAACCAGACCTACATCCACTCCTCAGAGGCACCCTCTGAGTATTGCACTAAAACCAATAGTGACTCTCCGTTACCATCCACAGCATGACGGAGAAGCCTTTACAACGCACTCTTTTCACCACTACCCGGTGCGGCAGAGAACCATCGTCCTTTTACACAATCCACAGTGCTTGCAGAGAACCGTCGTCCTTTTACACTCTCCTAGTGTGGGCAGAGAACCCTACGGCAGTTCACACTCTCCAAGTGTAAGCAGAGAACGTTTCGGCTGTTCACACTCTCCAAGTGTCGGCAGAGAACCGGATCTCCTTGACTGATCTTCTCACAAGAATCTTTGAAATCCAAGTGAAGCCTTCTCGCTCCAGTGGTAGGAATTCTCCCTTGAATGCTCTCTTCCACTCTCTCCTTGGTTATTCTCTCAAGAGGCACGAAGATCAAATGACAAAAAGATTGGGTGGCAGTCTAATTTGGACTTTTTATATAAAAGACAAGAAAAACCGCCCAAAAACTGCAAGTGTTCAATTCTGTACGCAGTGGATCGTCCTGTACGATCATGGATCGTCCTGGACGATTTTACTTAAACGATCTGAAACGACCCTATTTGAATATGTGTACGAAATGTCTTCGTACAGATGATCGTCCTGTACGAACTAGGTTCGTCCAGTATGAACGGTTATTACTAGGTCGGTTCTAGAAACTACTAAAAACTGTTCTAAGTCGGTTAATCGTTTGGACAAGAATATGTTCGTCTGGACGAAAATTTTTCAGAGACCCGATCGTCCTGGATGATTCTTTACTTCATCTGGACAAAAATTTTTCAGAGGAACAATCACCACGGACGATAATTTATTTTCGTCTGGACGAAAATTTTCCAGAGACCAGATCGTCCTGGACGATATTTTAATTTCGTCTGGACAAAAATTTTCCAGAGGACCAGTCGCCACGTACGATAATAAAATTCGTCTGGATGAAAATTTTACAGAGAACCAATCGTCTGATACGATAATTAATTTTGTCCTGGACGAATAGGACTTAGAAAAAAATTTCCGAGCAAGTTCATATTCGTTCCATGTGCCCTATAGGAGATAAATGTCTGATCGTCCCGTATGATAGGATATTGTCTAGTACGATCAGTATAAAATTTTATGATCTCCTTATGTGTGTGTGTATGTTTTTTATTCACTCAATTACAATCACTCTCTTTCAAAATTAATTCAAAGTAAAAATGCAAACTTCAAATTAACAAAGTATCTCATGTTGAATTTGATTTAAAGTTATCGTAGTCTGGAGTCTGATTTTCCTGAAATGTTAGTACACACAAGAGGAAATATAAATCTTCTAAAATTGTTAGGAGATAACTACACATTTGAACAATAATGTTTGAAATCATCAAAACTATTCAAGTTGCAAAAAATGTAAAAGCATTCAAATAGCAACTATTCTAACAATCTCCCCCTTTTTGATGATGGCAAAACAATTATTGTTTGTATGGTTTCAAGTTAAACAAATCTTCTATCCCCTAAACTTCCCCTGAATTGATGAGTACATTAAAATAAGGAGGCATAAAGAACAATATTTTTGTTTTTCAAAAAATTTAACACAAACAACCACAAAGTCAAATACTTGCAAACAGAATAATCAAAATAGAAAACATAATAATTTCAATAATTTCTCCCCCTTTTTGACAGCAATAAAAAGTGAAGAAGAAATAGACGAGAATTGTAAGTAATTATATGAAATTCATTTTAAAATTTAATCTAAATGGTGATTGACATAAGGTATGCAATTTTAAACTAAAAATATTAGGTCAATCATAGAAATTCATAAAATTTAAGAAGTGATATAACATTATAAGTAAGAAGAAATTTTTAAAGACATTATTTAATTTAGACATTCAAGTATAAAAAATCATTACAAGAGAGATGTAAAAAAAAAAATTTATATTTCAAAGTTCAATGGAATATAAATGAACATAAGATCAATTTGAATTAAGAGATTGAAAGAATTTGGAAAGAAGAGAATTACCACATGTGGCGCTTTGCGCATTTTTTTCAAAATTTTTGGGGCACTTCTTTGTGCATTTTTTCTTTGTTGGGCTTATTTTGTGCCTCTTTTTCACTTTGCAAATCTTTGCGAGTTCCTTTTGATTTTTGTACTTTTTGTACAATTTTTAAGAGTAATTGAGATCAATTCTTTCCAAAATCAATAATATAAAATTTCAAATATTTCTAAGTGCATAAATATCACTTGATCATAGAAATACAAAATAAGAAAACATCTAAATTGCAATAGTAATATTAACTTTTATGTAGTCTAAATGAATAGACATGAATTTAAAAGTTTTAATTAGAACAAGTTATAAACAACTTTTAAATTTAGAAAGACTAGATTTTCTAATATAGATAATCTCAAATTACAATCTAATTTAAGCACTATGAAGATTAAATAATACTAATGAAATTCATAAACATTAACCACATTCCAAAAAAACAAATCAAATTTGAAACAAGTACAACATCCATTGATATTAATGAAAGGATTACACATTTCATAATATCTAAAAACAAGTAAGAAAATACATTGAACTTAAAAGAAAAAAAAAACATAAACATAAACACTTAACATTGAAACTGACACAATAAAAACATAAAATACGAATACAACAAACACACAGAAAACATAAAACAAAACCATAGACCCAAAAACAATTCATTCAAAACACACAAAATTTCACAAAATAAAAAACAAAACAAAACAAATATCAATGTTGCAAAGACATTTTGTTTAGGCATTCAAATCAATAACACCAAGCCTTGTTCTTAAAGTACTGAAGGTATCAAAGGCTAAAGGTTTTGTAAAAATGTTTGCAAGTTGATTTTCAGTTGAAACATGTATGAGTTCAATTTCTCCTTTGGATACATGATCCCTTATGAATTGATGCCTTATATTAATGTGTTTGGTTCTAGAATGTTGAATAGGATTTTTGGAAATGCAAATAGCACTAGTATTGTCACAATAAATTGGAATAGTGCCTATAGTTAATCCTAAATCAATCAACTGTTGTTTTAACCAAAGTACTTGTGCCACACAACTTCCTAATGCAATATATTCTGCTTCTGCAGTAGATAGTGCCACTGAATTTTGTTTTCTACTAGACCATGAAACTAATGAATTTCCAATGAATTGACATGTTCCAGAAGTGCTTTTCCTATCCACTCTACAGCCTGCAAAGTCAGAATCTGAGTAACCAATAATTTCAAATAAAGAGCTAAACTTAGGATACCAAATCCCTAAGTTTTGAGTTTCTAGTAGATATCTT
Source organism: Dendrobium huoshanense (assembly GCA_016618105.1). Lineage (NCBI taxonomy): Eukaryota > Viridiplantae > Streptophyta > Magnoliopsida > Asparagales > Orchidaceae > Dendrobium > Dendrobium huoshanense. The sequence goes on from CM028354.1 coordinate 12,834,128, forward strand.
AAAATCCTTTTCACTGCTGTCAAATGTGATTCTTTTGGATCTGATTGAAATCTAGCACATAAGCAAACACTGAACATAATATCTGGTCGGCTAGCAGTCAAGTAAAGTAAAGATCCAATTATCCCTCTAAATTTCTTTTGATCAACAGATTTTCCCTTTAGGTCCTTATCCAACTGAACTGAGGAACTCATTGGTGTACTAACAGGTTTAGCATTGTCCATTTCATATTTTTTGAGGATGTCCTTAATATATTTAGTTTGACTAAGAAAAGTAGCTTCCTCAAGTTGCTTAATGCTAAATCCTAGAAAGTAATTTAAATCTCCCATTAGACTCATTTCAAATTCACTACTCATTGTTTTAGAAAAATCATCACAAAGATGTTTATTTGAAGATCCAAAGATGATGTCATCCACATAAATTTGAACAATAAGTATATCCTTTCCAATTTTTCTTAAAAAGAGAGTTGTATCCACACTTTCTTTTTCAAAAGATCTTTCAAGTAGGAATGTGCTCAACCTCTCATACCAAGCCCTAGGTGCCTGTTTCAATCCATATAATGCCTTTTTTAACTTGAAAACATGATTTGGAAATTTAGAATTTTCAAAACCTGGAGGTTATTCTACAAAAACATCTTCCTCAATTACCCCATTTAAAAAGGCACTTTTGACATCCATTTGAAACAATTTAAAACCTTTAAAACAGGCAAAGGCTAGTAAAACTCTAATTGCTTCAAGTCTAGCTACAGGGGCAAAAGTTTCCTCAAAATCAATTCCTTCAATTTGATTATACCCCTTAGCTACTAATCTAGCCTTATTTCTAATGACTACTCCTGAGTCATTCATTTTATTTTTGAACACCCACTTGGTTCCAACAACACTTTGATCTTTTGGCCTTGTAGTTAATTCCCAAACTTTATTTCTTACAAATTTATTTAACTCTTCTTGCATGACCAATATCCAAAATTCATCAGAAAGTGCTTGATCAATGTTAGTGGGTTCAATAGTTGAAATAAAGGCTGAATGATTGACTTCATTGTTTAATCCATGCCTAGTTCTAACACCCTCACTTGGTTCACCTATAATCAAATCCTTTGGGTGGTTTTTAGAAAATCTCAAATCTCTAGGCAAAGGGTTTTCTCTTTCCAAATTTTCTTCCACATTTTCTTCCAAATTTAATCTATCAATCTTTTGGGAGTTTTTTTCAATTTCTTCTTCAACAACATTTGGCTCTTCCATGTTTCCACTTTCAACAAATACAACATGTGTGGTTTCTTCAATGACTAAAGTTCTTTTGTTGAATACCCTATAAGATTTTCCAACACTTGAATATCCAGCAAAAATTCCTTCATCTGATTTTGGATCAAATTTTCCTAAGGCAGATTTTCCATTATTATGTATGAACACCTTGCAACCAAATACATGCAAATGAGATAAATTTGGTGTTCTACCTTTTAGCAACTCATGGGGTGTTTTATTCAAATTTGATCTCACATTCACCCTATTCAGAACATAGCATACAGTGCTAACCGCCTCAGCCCAAAAATATCTAGGAAGCGAGTATTCTGTTAACATTGCTCGGGCAGCTTCTATTAACGTTCTGTTCTTCCTTTCAACTACCCCATTTTGTTGAGGAGTTCTAGGTGCAGAAAAATTGTGATCAATCCCCTTTTATTTACATAAATTTTCAAATCTTTCATTTTCAAATTCTCCTCCATGATCACTTTATATAGAAATTATTTCACATCCTAGTTTTCTTTGTATCCAAGTTGAAAAATTTCTGAATTCCTCAAATGATTCACTCTTATGAAAAATAAATTTAATCCAGGTGAATCTTGAAAAATTATCTATTATAACAAATCCATATACCTTCCCTCCTAGACTTACAGTGCCTACAGGTCCAAAAAGATCCATGTGTAGAATTTTTAAAGGTTTACTGGTCCTAAGATCTTTATTGGACTTAAAAGATAACTTCACTTGTTTTCCTAATTGACATGCATCACAAAGATGGTCCTTGGTAAAGTCTAGTTTAGGTATACCTCTCACCAAATTCTTTTGGGTAATTCTTCTAAGATTTTTCATACTAGAATGACAAAGTCTCCTATGCCAAAGCCATGATTCATCAGAAATAGTTTTCAAACAAAAAGCAGTAGGAGATTGAATACAATTTAAATCTAGCATGTAGACATTGTTTACCCTTTTTTCATTTAAAACAATTTTCCCATTTAGGCTTATTATGCAGCTAGTAGGTAAAAATTTTACATTATAGCCCTTATCATATAGCTGACTTATGCTAAGCAAATTATGTTTTAAGCCTTCAACTAATAACACATTGTCTATGAAAAAGTTTTCAAATTTCCAATCATACCTGATCCAACCACTTTATTTGTGGTTATATCTCCAAGTGTAACCTTGCCTCCACTCCTGGCTTCCAGCGTTATGAATTGAGCAGTATCTCCAGTCATGTGCTTTGAACATCCGCTGTCCAGGTACCATATACTCTCACGAGGTCTTGTGTGAGAGTACTCCTGCAAAATTCTCAAATGTTAGACCTGGGAACCCAAACAAGTTTGGGTTCACCTTTATGAAATTTATAATCAGATGCATGTATGATATGTCTAGGTTTATGCATCTTAGTTCTCCACACCAAATTAGTTTTCATCTTTAAAGTACAGGTGTGAGATATATGTCCCAAAAATCCACAATTATTACATTTAACATTAGAAAAAATATTCCTATGTTTTCTTTTATATGATTATCTTCTAAGGGATTTCATGAATTTAGGATAATATTTAGGATTTGTAAAATCTTCAAGTTTAGGGGGGTTCCTATTATCCTCGAGAGCTCTTATTGTGAGTTTGTAAAATGAATTCATATCTTCCAAGATTCGATTGGTATAATTGATTCTATATGTCTTGCTCTCAGATTCATCCTTAAAATTTTTAAATTCTTTTTCAAGTTCAGCATAGGATGATTTTAAATTCTCAAAATTTTTATTCAAATCATCATATTCATCAAGTAGTTTCATGTGGTTGTTATCTATTAAAGCAAGATCTTTCCTAAGGATTTCGTGTTCCTTATTAAGCTCTTCCAATTCTAAAACTAAACTATCATGCATCTTTTTTCATTTTCCTATATGCATCATGCATGTGTTCAGAAACTTCAAATAATTCATTATAGGTTAAATCACATACCTCTTCTTGATCTGATTGTTCAACATTATCTGCCATCAAGCAAAGGTTGGTGACTTCTTCTTCTTTTTCAGTCTCAGATGAGTCTGAAGTTGAGTCCGCCCAAAAAGCCCTTTGAAACTTCTTCTTGCCCTTCTTTACCATTGGTTTCTCCTCTACCTTCTCCTTGATAGGAGTGGCTTTGAGTTTTGGACAATCAGTCTTTATATGACCTAGTTTCCTGCATTCATAACAAATCACTTCATTAGAAACCTTGCAATTCTGTTATACTTACCTCTATTCCATTGCTGGCATCTCTTCTGCTTCCACTTTAAAAAGCTTCTGAATTGTCTAGTCATTAATGCAATATCGTCTTCATCCTCATGTTGTGAGTGTTCACTTTCTGACTCTTCCACATTTAGTGCAATATTCTTGTCCTTTTTAGGTTCACCTGCATCAATCTTTCTTTGACTTACTCCTTGCTCATAAGCAATGAGTGAACCAAGAAGATTGTCAATGGAATAAATGTTCAGATCTTTAGACTCTGTAATTGCAGTAATTTTAGCATCGTATGCAGTAGATAAACAATGAAGAATCTTATTGACCATTTCAGCATTAGTTAATTCCCTACCAAGTGCATGCAAAGAGGTGACAATTTGAGTGAATCTTGTGTACATGTCTGAAATAGATTCATTTGGTTTCATGCAAAATAATTCATAGTCATGTAACAAGATATTGAGTCTTGATTGCTTAACCTCATTTGTCCCTTCATAAGTTATACAAAGTCTATCCCATATGTCATTTCCGCTTTTACAAGTAGAAACTCGCATGTAGTCTTCAGATTTTAAAGCACAAAAGAAACTATTTAAACATTTCGCATTTAATTGTGCTAAGTCACGTTCTTTAATAGTCCAATCTGCATAGGGTGTTTCTACCCTAACTCCATCAACTAATCTAGTTGGTTTTGAGTAACCTTCTTGGACTAGCATCCACATGCGATAATCAAGTGACTGTAAGAAAGTAGACATGCGTGTTTTCCAAAAATCAAAAGGAATATTGTCAAACAGTGGAGGTCTAGTGATAGAGTAACCCTCAGGTGTGTTTCGGTTTCCAAATGTAGCCATCTACGTTAATCAAAAAGTAGTTCAAACTTATGATTTTGAAACTATGCTCTGATACCACTTGTTGAGTCCAGTAATTAGGTTGTTAAGCCTAAGTAAATGTCCCAAGGCTACCAAGAGGTGGGTGAATTGGTAGTTTAAAAATTTTAAACCCTCTTTGAAGATTAAGTTGAACCGAAATAAAAATTTCTTTTAAAGTTTGTAGAAAAATATTTTTCAACCACAGAGTTGTTAAAACTGAAATTTAAAGTGCGGAAACGTAAAAACAATAAAGTAAATGACACCAGATTTATAGTGGTTCGGTCTATAACCAGACCTACATCCACTCCTCAGAGGAACCCTCTGAGTATTGCACTAAAACCAACAGTGACTCTCCTTTAGCACCCACAGCAAGGCGGAGAAGCCTTTACAACACACTCTTTTCACCACTACCCAGTGCGGCAGAGAACCGTCGTCCTTTTACACAATCCACAGTGCTGGCAGAGAACCGTCATCCTTTTACACTCTCCTAGTGTGGGCAGAGAACCCTACGGGTGTTCACACTCTCCAAGTGTAGGCAGAGAACCTTTCGGCTGTTCACACTCTCTAAGTGTCGGCAGAGAACCGGATCTCCTTGACTGATCTTCTCACAAGAATCTTTGAAATCCAAGTGAAGCCTTCTCGCTCCAGTGGTAGGATTTCTCCCTTGAATGCTCTCTTCCACTCTCTCCTTGGCTATTCTCTCAAGAGGCACGAAGATCAAATGACAAAAAGATTGGGTGGCAGTCTAATTTGGATTTTTTATATAAAAGACAAGAAAAACTGCCCAAAAATTGCAAGTGTTCAATTCTGTACGCAGTGGATCGTCATGTACGATCATGGATCGTCCTGGACGATTTTACTTAAACTATCTGAAACGACCCTATTTGAATATGTGTACGAAATGTCTTTGTACAGATGATCGTCCTGTACGAACTAGGTTTGTCCAGTACGAACGGTTATTACTAGGTCGGTTCTAGAAACTGCTGAAAACTGTTCTAAGTCGGTTAATCGTTTGGACGAGAATATGTTCGTCTGGACAAAAATTTTCCAGAGACCCGATCGTCCTGGAAGATTCTTTACTTCGTCTGGACGAAAATTTTTCAGAGGACCAATCGCCATGGACGATAATTTATTTTTGTCTAGACGAAAATTTTCCAGAGACCAGATCGTCCTGGACGAAATTTTAATTTTATCTGGACGAAAATTTTCAAGAGGACCAGTCGCCACGTACGATAACAAAATTCGTCTGGACAAAAATTTTATAGAGAACCAATCATCCGGTATGATAATTAATTTTGTCCTGGGCGAGTAGGACTTAGAAAAAATTTTCCGAGCAAGTTCATATTCGTTCCATGTGCCCTATAGGAGATAACTGTCTGATCGTCCCGTACGATAGGATATCGTCCAGTACGATCAGTATAAAATTTTATGATCTCCTTATGTGTGTGTGTATGTTTTTTATTCACTCAATTACAATCACTCCCTTTCAAAATTAATTCAAAGAAAAAATGCAAACTTCTAATTAACAAAGTATCTCATGTTGAATTTGATTTGAAGTTATCGTAGTCTGGAGTCTGATTTTCCTGAAATGTTAGTACACACAAGAGCAAATACAAATATTCTAAAATTGTTAGGAGATAACTACACATTTGAACAATAATGTTTGAAATCATCAAAACTATTCAAGTTGCAAAAAATATAAAAGCATTCAAATAGCAACTATTCTAACATTAGTAGCCACAATCTTGTAGGTAGTTTGACATAGGCTTATAGGCCTATAGTTGGACGGCATGGTAGAATTTTTTTATCTTTGGAATTAAGACTACTAACGTATCCTTCCAATCCTTATGCATAGAACCAGTCTTAAAAAAACTGTCAATTGCCTTCCAAGTATCCTCTTCCACAATTTTCCAAAAAATTTTGAAAAAAGATGTTGTAATGCCATCTAATCCCAGAGACTTGTTATTACCTTGATTGAAAACTGCTTTTATCAACTCCTCTTTGGTGAATTCAATCTTTAAGAGGTCAGCTTCATCCTCCGAAAGCTGCAGGTTCATGGGAATTGAAGGCCAGTCCGACAACTAACATTTCCTTGAAGCCTGTTTTTTACTGAAAAATTCATAGAAGACATCCTCAATTTGTCGAAAATCTTCTACAAACTGACCATTTTCATTTTTGATTTGCCATATAAGGTTACCATTTCTCTTAGCTGAAGCACATTGATGAAAATACCTGGAATTCCTATCACCATCATGATGCCATCTGATTTTTGCTCTTTGGTTCCACCAAGTGGCTAATCTACCCAAAGTAATATTTAATTCATGCACCTTACTTCTAAGAAGCTTCAGTCTATTAGCAGTGAAATTTTCACTACTAGCTTCTTCTAACTGCAGCTTTAGAATATATTCTTTCAAGTTTTCTTTCAACAAGTTCAATTCCTTACAATTGTTCTTGTTCCAAAGTAAAGAGCTTTCAAGGTTCTCTTTAATTTCCTATGCAGAATTTCTGCACTGGAACCATAGTCAAATTTTCTCCATGCCTTAATGCAATGTGCAAAACCGCAGGATATGATTTCCATCTATCTTCAAATCTAATGAATTTAGATTTCTGGTTTTGTGGTTCCACCAAATTTAACACGATTGGAGCATGATCTGTAGCAATTCTTGAAAGATGTCTCACCTTGGCCATAGGAATTCTTTGTAAAGCAATAGAGTTTACAAAGCATCTATCTAATCTCTCCCAAATCCTTGAATTGCCTTCTTTGTTATTACACCAAGTGAATCTTGGTCCTACATAATCAAGATCATGAAGATCATTGTTCGTAAGGAACATCTTCATCTCTTTATGTCCACAAGAGAAATGGAACCTCTTACCACCCTTCTTATCCTCCTTTGAAAGGATGCAATTGAAATCACCCCCAATTAAAGCCGGAGTATCACCCTGCATACCAACTTCCTGAGAATGTCAAAGATTTCTGCGGGTTTGAACATCTTTACCATCGTAAACAGTAGCCACCTTCCAGCTACCTAAAGTATTGATAGTCAAATCTCCCATTATCAATTGGGATGAAACTTCAATGGCTTCAAAAGAGGCCAAACATCTTTTCCAAAGCACCAAAATCCCACTTGATAACCCAACTGATGGTTGAAAGCAGTAATCCGAATCAACTCCAATAATGGAATCAATGTCTTGTCTTTATAGGAAGGAAATCTTTGTTTCAGTAAGACCAACAAAGAAACAATCATTGATTTTAACAAACTCCCTAAGATATAGGGAGGCCTCCCTCTTTCTAGCCCCCCTACAATTCCAAAAGCTAATGGACGTCATTATAAAATAACAGAGGAATGATCCCCTATCATTTTATTACTCTTTTTTTATCCTTTCCTTTTTCTTTGATCAGCTTCCACCGGACCTAAAGATCTTAGTTCTTTGGAAAGCTTAACTTTCCCTAAGCTTGTCAATGAAACCAACAGATCTACATTGTTCTAAATATCACCATTGTCAGTATTTCCATGATCTACATTATTCTGAACCTCTGTGCTTTCTTCAGGCTTGGCATTGTTAAAACAGTTCGAAGTTTCCATTTCTAAAACTTCCCCTTCTTCAAAAACATCTTCTAATAGTTGAAATTTATTCACACTATTGAAATTTTCTGAAACAGCCAGAGGATGAATAGTTGTAGTAACATTCACCTCCTCTTGAGTAGCAATTTTACCTTGTACATTATCAGCCGAGGATCCATTCCTTTCTTGTGCGTCTGCCAAATTTTTTTCCATTTTTTCCACTGGTTTATAAACCTGTTTGCTTGGACCCAACATTCCTCCATTCCTCACATTATTCCTGAATCTGTTATTTTTAAATTTGACGTGAATCCATGGTCCATACTCCTCTCTTCTTTGCTTCTTCTTAACATCTTCCCTTGCCAGATCACTATTCAGCTTCTTATTTTCATCAGATTTATCCACAACTGACTTTTTAATTGGAATATTTGCTAATTCCGGCCAAATACTCTTGTTGTGTCCCACTCTGCCGCACTATTAACACAGCGATGTCAACTTTTCATATTCTACCTTCTGAAATGATCTTCCATGGATTCCTTCTATCTAAACTCCCAAAGGAAGTTTCTTTTCCAAATCTATCCAAACACAGCATCTCGCATATTCCCTCTTCCCCAATTTAAAAGAATTCCCATCCAAAAGCAAAGGGACTCCAATCATAAAATTGACTGTCAAAAATCACTCTACAACCTCTAAATTCCAAGTTTACTTTTCTCACGTGTAATTTCTCCTTAATTCCTCCTTATTGTTCTCTGTTATCCAAATTTTGGAAGAAAGAAATAGCTTTTCTAAATTAATGTAAGTGGAATAAAATATTTTATAACAAAATAATTATATAATATTAATTAATTAACTAATTTAATTAATTTTTAGTATGAAATTAATATAAATCACTTTGGTAATTCAAAAATTATGGAAAAATATATTTAAATAGCCAATTTTATTTAGAAAATTTTGGTAAAATTGATTTGCAAAACAGACATCCACGGCCCCAAAATCCAAACATGTTTTGATAAGTGTTAATTTTTTTAAAAAAATTTACTAGTGCCCAAAAATTACCACTACAATATCTATGTTATGGAGAAGAGGGATTATGATTTGGACCTATAATGACTTAAAAAAAATTATTTTATTAGATTAAAATACGAGTTATTACATAAACAATCTCGTTATCTTACATGATTACTATCAAAATATGTGTTTCCATAAGGTAAATCCACCAAGTTTACTCAACTATATGGTATTTGAATGGAGATAATGGAAGAATTTGAGGTACCATACAAATAAGATTTATTTTTCTTCAATAAGGAATATTATTACTATCCAATAGCTTTAAATTTTCTTATTTAAAATGTTATTTCAAAAAAAAAATTGAAAGTTATATTTTATTTTGTAACTCTATAAGAATTTACAAATATCCAAATTATTACAAGCTTCAAGAAACCTAACCTAACCTATGTGAACCTACTCAAACTTTAAATTTCATTTAGATTATGTAAATTTAAAGGGTCTGTTTTACAAACTAGAGCCCTACCTCAGATTGTAATTCAAATAAGATAGTTAGAAAGTATGTTTCTATGATCATCATTTAAAGTTTATATGCCTTATGCACTTATTCATATTTAATAGAAATGCTTTCTATGAATAATTCTTAAAAGATAAAAGAATTATTTTTGTACAAGCACTAAAATATATTGTGTTAAACATAATGCTTCTAAATATAAATAGAACTTTGCAAAAAGAGTTAAATTGTTTATGAAGAGGTTGGGACTAGAGGGGTTTATAATACACCCGCCCCCCCCCCCCCCCCCCCCCCCCCCCCCCCCCCCAAACATTTTGTAAGCCTCAATTTCACTTTGACTACATACATATGTTCTTTTTTTACTCTCTCTCTCACAAACACACACACACACACACACACATCTATAATCTTTTCTTTCATCTTTCTTTCACTTGTTGTTAAAAAACAATAAATACCACACATTGCATATGAACATAAAAAACTTCAAAATAATGTTAGCAATGTCCATCAAATCATAAGAGAAATTTGATTATATTAATGAGAAGTTTAATATGTTTCAAAATATGTTTTAAATTCTTCAAGAACAACCACAAAATTTATCCATTAGGCTCCATACCCAACCTGAGTTTGATCCTATGGATGATGCACATAGAAAACTTCCAATATTAAGGCATCAACCTAGGTAAGATTTTAGGGTTCCTAATTATCCTTATTCATAAATAGAAATTGAATCGCTAAATATTGATGGAATGAATGATCCGAATAAAATTTTAAAACTTCTTGGACTTAATGGGGAAGTTTTTATTGGTAAAAAATGGTTGATTATCAACATAAATGTTTTGTAAGATGAAATTTATAGGAAATGATAAAATCTACTAGACCAATATTATAACAAAAGAACTTAGGAGTGGTAAAAACTAATGGACCAGGGTTGAGATGAAAAGAACTTTTGATGGAAAAATACTATCCTAAGTTTCTTGAAAAATATCAACATGACAAATTATTAAACAAAAAAATGAACATTGCATATGATTAAATGAATGATTACCTACGAATCCCTCTAGTAAGGTTAAACTATGCATACATTAATTGGCAACATACCAATAAATTTGTCTTTGGACTCTGACCTAAAATTAGCAATGAAGTTGAGTTACATAATCCTCTTACTTTTAAAAGATTTCTTTTAGTTTTCTATGTTAATTGAGAAATAAAATTAAGAAGACCCCTCTATAAAAGCTCAAAATCCATCATACTCAACATTAAAATTTGAGTCTAATACTAGACCATAAGCCTTAGTGTCCACTTCCTTATCATCCACTATTACTCACTTGCCTAAGACTCAATCATAGCATACCCATTAACATCACTTATTTTATATATCATAAAAAAGATAATATGTAGAATTCATGTACTAAAAATTTAATTTTAGATGAGACTGAGTCTATTAAAAATGAAACATATGAATAGTTTTTTGGATGATGGTCCTTTTTCAATATATGAAGGTGAATAGGATGATACAATCCTTCTATAATGAGATACCATTTAGTGACAAATTAAAGAAGAGTGACATCAATGTAGTATATTTCAAATTATAGCCACTTATAATGAAAAGAAATGTAAAGTATTATAGATTGTAGGAGTTCAATGAATGTTACTTCCATTAGTTCCCTTATTCAAACGTTCCTAAAACTTAAACCTCATCTTGAACCATTTAATATAAGTTTGGTTAATCACTCATCTTTATAAATTACTACTAGTTGTTCAATTCCAATTAAGATGAAGAATAGATCTAGTGTGATATTCTATCAAAGAAAGTTAATATAAGGCCATCAAACTACTTTCTACAAAACTAAAGTAGACAGTGGTTGCACTACCTACCTAAAACCTCCTTTAACCTAAAGCCCATGATTGGACATAAAAAATGGACAAATTTTAGCTTATAGTAATAAACCCCCACTTCCTCCTTTCCCAAAAAATAGAATGCCTTCTCTGCTAACTTACCTGTAGCTACTAGAATATATATTAAAAACTTAAGGCACAAAAGGTTAAGTTTCAAGTCCATATTATACTTTCCATATGTTAAGGAGATCAATCCCATGCCTTTGAAAATGCACATACCAATTAAATAAATATGCGGTCATGCGGTCGACCAGAATATTTATTTAATATATTCATATTAGGCCTTCAAGGCCCTTTATAAGAAAGATTCATTAACAAAATCATACACCCACATGGTCCCCGGCGAGCGTGTTATTGATATAAACGTGATGCCTAGGGATGTTGCGCAGATCAAATGGTGAGTCTAAGTCCGAACCTGATCCGCCTAAGCAAGTAAATAGAAGTCGAAAAGGTTCAATAAATAATTATAAAATTCCCCCTAACACTCGCATGGGCCCCGACGAGCGCGTTATTGGTATACATATGATGTCTAGGGATGCTGCACGGGTTAATAAGTGACTGAACCTAATCCTTCTATACGGATCAATAGGAGTTGATAGGGTTCGAATCATTAAGAAAATATACGGTTGTGGTGACCGATATATTTATTTTAATACATTCATATTATGCCTTCAAGGCCTATAATAATGATAATTCATTATTAAATGCACAAAGCTTATGAAATTTGATCCTTTATCGATAGCTCGACCCCAAACATAGTCGACAAGGTTCAGCCATAAAATACAAAGATTTTCAAATGGCAATGACCCCAAACACCCTAATGATGACCGCGTTGAATGCAAATCTCTACCGGAGGGGTTCATTCCAAACATTTCAAATGCCACTCAAATACCTACGAAATTCAAAGCTATAAAAAAATTCCAAAATCCAAAAGATATTTAAAATTTAAATAATCCATCAAACACTTAAAGTAAAATTCATCCCCTCCTCACAACCGTTTTTCAAGGTGGACAAATTAAAATTTACTTCGGCTCACATGGAGCTAAATGCCTAGTTGAAGGTATCCCTAGGATCCATTTTCAAATAATCTCATGCTAGTAAGAACATGGTACGTGTCCTCTAATCGTCTGTTTTGCCGCCAAAAGACACTGCAGAATAAATGGTTATTTTTCAGGGACCTCTTAATCGAGTGGTTTTGCCGCCAAATGGCACCACAGAAAGCAGTTTTGGCAAGAGCAAATACGTTCCTTAGTGGCATCAAATCCTTGAGATATGAATCAATAGGATATGATCGATTGGGCACAAAGCCCTCTATTAGATAAGGTGGATTCAAATTTGTCCCCTTAGACAAATACCTGCCCAAGGTCTACAAGGTACCCTTAGACGAAGCAACCCATGGCTGTCGAAAAGGATCCTTCTGTTAGGTACGGTCGACTACCTCCTCTAACTAAGTAGACCAGGGACTACGATGGCTCGGGACAACGGAACCATGGGATCTTGATCAAGTCCATCATCCATTCCCCCACCATTTGCTTTAAGTGCAAGATGGTGAAATTTCTATTTTAAATATCAAACATCCAAATTTTCCAATAACTAAGCCAATGCTGCTACTATATGCCTGATACTACGTATCTATGGATACAACATATTAGATTGATGACTAGCCTTAATCGATCGCTCTCTCTCATTATCGGGAGGGGTAATTAAATATAGGGGCTTGCACCTATAGGAAACAATAACTCAGATCACAAAGTCCTCGCAAGATGAGGGTGAAATATCTGGGTAGTGACTTATCTACAAACTCATCTACCTTCCAAAATTTACCATGAAACTTATCCATTAAAACTCTTCCAAATAAAAAAGCACAATCGGGCGGAGGGCCGGGTTGAATTTTCGAAGCCCACAAAAATGATGGTGAAATAAATGAGAATATTATTAATAGAATTCAAGTTGGATGGTTGAAGTTGATGCATGCATCGAGCTTGTTGTGTGATAGAAAAGTCTCCCTCAAATTGAAGAGAAATTTCTATAAGATGGTGGTGAGATCTGCAATTCTTTATGGTGTAGAATGATGACCATTAAAAGGGAAACATAATATTAAGTTAAATGTAGAGATGAATATGCTCAGGTTGATTGATGGCTTTAATCTTAGAAACAAAATACAAAATGAGCATATATGTGAAAAGGTTGGAGTAGCTATAGTGGAAGATAAGATTAGAGAGAGTTTCCTTAGATGGTTTGCTCATATAAAATAGAGGCCTTTCGATGCACTGATTAGGGGAGTAGATGTATTAGATTTGTCTTATGTTAAGAATGGTAGAGCTAGACCTAAAAAGACTTGGTTAGAAGATATTAGAAATAACCGTTCTTTATTAGATTTAAATGAGAATTTGGCACTTAAAAAAGAACACAATGGAGAAAAAAGAATTCATGCAGTTGACCTCATGTAGTGGGATAAAAGCTTGATATTATTGTTGTTGATGTATTAGCTCGCCTTACTTTGAAACTCATTTGAGCTTAAAGAATAAAATATGAAAATAGACAAATTGTCATCGAGCACTTCATCATCTTATTGTGTGGCACATATTTTCTCTTTTATTATGAATTATAACAAAAATATGCGGATAATAAAATTCTTCAAATAAGTAATAAGGGGGAATCAAAGGACACCTTAATGGAATGGCAAGCTTGCATTCAGCTTTAACCTTCCATTGCACCTTTGTTCACTATCGAGGTCCATATTAGGCAAGTTGTCTCATCCCATAACTTTAGTCTTTTGAATGATTAATTTAAGGTTCTCTTTGATTTCTTACGTTCTTTTTAGATGATTCCTTTTGCTAAAATCGTAGTTGAAGGCCTTCTCATTAATAGATGAAGCCTAAAACCCAAAATTTGCTACATAACAAACAATTTAGTTTTCTGAACTACATTTTGTTTTTGAAAAATTTTCTAATGTGTATTTGGGTATTAGTTACTTTTTTTTTAACTTTTTTTCATATTTTGTTTATCATTCCACGTTTAAAATAACACATGCGGCATCATTGTTATGCATTATGACTCTATGAGGACCTTTAAACTATAGAGTGTTATTCATTTTTGATAAACATGAGTGTGCCTTATGATAAAAAACCTCTTTTAGTTGGTATGGTTCCTTGAATGCCGAGCTGGTTTGGCACTTGCTTGGTGATGTCGAGGAAGACACTTATTTTAAGAAGTGTTCATTTTTTTGGCTTCTTGAGTAGTGGAAAATGATTTGTAGCAACACTTGGCCATCCCTTGATGTTGGAAATGTATTACATAAGTCTTGGTGTGGCTCCCCACAAATTTAGGAATCATATTAAGATATCTTGGTTGATTATAGCCACTAATTCTTTGTCATAGACCTTATGATAGGTTTATGATGCACTATATCACTTGGCCTCCTCCTTTTTTGCTTTTGATTTGACACTCTTATTTAGTAAATACTATTGAAAGGGCTTTAGTCATTGAAAGCGATATTCTTCTTTCATGCTTATTGTGCTTCTTTTATGTCCTTCACCACTGCAATTGCCTTATGCACCACATAATTATTACTATTTTTTATAAATTATAAGTTTGGTATCTTTTATAATCAAATTATCTTTATTGCATAAAATGTATTCTATAGGATTACATGACACACATCTAAAAGAACTATAGCACATGTAGCATCACCAGTATATTGCCTTGTTATGGACAATTTTACATCACATTGTCTATCAGCCATAAAATTAGAATCTTTATTAATAAGTCTTACGTAATAAAGGAGGTCTTGGTTTGTTCTGGTATGTAAACCTAATTCAGCATGTAGGGTATCATAAAGGAATTTTTAACCACTATCACAATCTATAATTATATATTGACTTGCTTACAATTTCATATTGAAAGGTTCTCCTTATGATTTTTTTGTCACATTGATAAAACTTAGTCATCTCTACAGCCAGATATTCCATGCCTTTATTTTTATTATACTAATAGTTTTATTGGCCTCATCTCTCTTTGATCTCAAACAATATTCTAACTGCTTTGACTTGAGTGAGAAGTACGGTCTCTTGCTCTCTATCTTCTCTTCCACTACTTTTTTTTCTTTCGGCTTAACATTTTACAGAGCAACCAACTTTTGTAGTTAATTATCGCTACTCTAATTTTTCTCTCTGATGATATTGAATCAAAATACTCGAAATCTAGGTTACTTGGTAAGCTTCAACACATATTAAAATTCATCTTTTTTTTTCAGGAATATAAAAGTTTAAATTCAATAAATGCATCAATAGAATGTTAGTATTGGAGAAACTCTATATAAAGTTTATATTTTGATCAACAGTTTTACTTGACCACTCAAAGCCTACAATTATATATTGTTTTATTTACAAATTTAGATTGGGCGGTTATCCTTATGATTGTTGCAATGATAAATCTTTAGTCATCCTTGTAGCCGGGTATTCCATTCATTTTTTTATTCTAGTGGCTATTTGACAACATGATTTATGCAAAATTTGAGCAAGATTTATGATAAATCATGCCAAAAAGATTTGAGCTGGTGGTAAATCTCTCGGAGGAATAAATCCTTCATTTCCCACTTTTTACAATAAATTCTAAATTTACTAAATCTTAGAGTTCGGTGGATATAAGTGATTCGGCCATAGCAGCGAGTTAAATGGAGAAAGATAGTTACCTTTACAGTGTGTAATTAAGCTCTCGTTGCTACTTCCAAAACAATAAGAAGAACAACCAGCTGTTGCGACTTCTGATCGACAGGAAGTAAGGTCGTCAAAGATGGTGAAGAAGCCTTTTAGCGACTCATTCAAAGCCCTATTTCACGTAAAGTTGAATAGGATCAAAGAAAAAGATAAAAGAAAGGCAAACTGTACGCTATTGAAAGAGAAGCAAATCGTAGATTGTAATTGGTTAGGAATTAATCTAAGTAATTTAATTAATATAATTTAGAATATAAATAATTATTTTGATAATTAGTAATAAAATAATTAATTAGATAGTTAATACTCTAAATAATAATTAGATAACCATTCTAGATAGTAATAGTAATTATAAAATTAGTTAGGTTTTTAATATTTATAATAATAATAAGATAATTAAACTAGTTAATATCCCCAATACATTTTATTAGTTAAGTTAGATGATAGATAATTAATAGTCTAAATAATAATTATATTATTAGTTAAGTTAATTGATAATTAAACTAACTTCTAATTATATTATTATAATAATTATAATTTAGTAATGGTATTTAAATTAAAACTAATAAATAACTTGTATTTAAAACATAAATTAAATTTGAGTTTTTAATGAACTAATTACCTTAAATTTGGGATTACGTTGCCAAATAGTTTCATACGATTTGATGCTTATATTGCCACTTAGTTTTAGGGACTCTTTGACAACTGAATCAAATCCTACTAAATGGAATTTTAGCGCCCTCTAAATCTCATGGCAGAATAAATCATGTCTCCCTCTTTAGGCCATAAATCCCGGATATAGTAAATCCTTAAGTATGGAAGATTTAAGGGATTTGGTCGAAGAAGTGCGCAAAAGGGAGAAAGCTAGTTACCTTTACAGCAAGAAAGCTCACCTCTTTGCTTCTAATCAAAATGTCGTGACTTCCGATCCAACATGAAGGGAACGTCGTAAAAGAGTGAAGTCCAACAACATTGATGGAGCCAAATAAGTGACTCGTGCAAAGCTCTTCCTCACGCAATCAACAAAGTTGAATAACAATGACAAAATAATGAAATATAGAAAATTAAAAGCAAACCCTAGATGACCAAAGTTATTGGGAAGTAATTAATTTAATTTAATATAGTATGTCCATCCTAAGAAATTTTATTTAATTTAAATTATTAATAATTAATTTAATTAATTAAATAATTTATATTGTAATTAGTGCATAAATTATTATTATTATTATTATTTTTTGTTAAAACCCACTCATGGGGCCTACGTGTTAATATTCAAAAAACGGTTACAAGGTCCTTAAAAGGAACCTCCAGCTCCCTACTGCTCGAACGAGCTACAAGTAAAAAAGTAAAATAAAACCCTATGAGCCGGTGGTTCCTTTTTCTACAGTTACAAAAATAATTCCACAAAAACCAAGGTCTGTGAGTAAACATAACCCAAAAAAGGAAGCAACTGATGATCTTATTCTGCTCATTCTTCCTGCCAAAAAACCAGTAATAATCTTCAATAAAAACTAAAATGCAAATTAAACTAACCTTGCCAACCGTACAGCTTTTACGAAGAGAAGTAAATAACTTCCTGCATTTATATAGCACATAGTAAGCATAGTCAGTAAAAAGAAAAGCCATCATTAGATCCCAAGAAACTCCCTGCATGACTATAGGAATACTAGGTTTTTCATTCAATACAGCAGCCCAAAAAACAGTCCAGGAGTCCAAGTACATCAAGGAAATTAAAATCAGAACCTCCTGAGCAATGCTAGTGTCCCAAGGGTAGAAATAAAAATAGAGCACCTTTAAAATGTAAATACTAACCAGCAGTAAATAAAAAGTTGTAATGACCCAGCAAAATAAAAACCACACCCAACCGGAAAAATTACTCCAGACCATGAAACCAGAAAATAACCACATAAACACGCCCAGACAACCCAGCAAAAGGAGAAAAAAATATCAAGAAAAAACAGAACCCAGAACCTAAACAACCAAATACCCAAAACACAACCATCAAGAGAGCCCCAGCTTATCACGTCTAACCAGATTAAGCAATTGCTCAGGCAACTTATCAATCTCGAAAAGGATTTCACTAGTAGAAGAACAACCAAACTTAGCCAACCAATCCGCACACAAATTACAATCTCTGAAAATATGACTTAAGGAGCAATTAAGCTTAGACATGGCCATCTTAATCTTCCTAATGAGATAGAAACACTGCGGATTAACATGAATTTCCTTATTAATCAATTGAGTAACCAGCACAGCATCAACTTCAACTTGAACATAATAAAAACCCTTAGACAGACACAACTCCAAACCCTTATGAAGACCCATTAGCTCAGCAAGAATAGCTTTACACGGAAATAAAGGACCCGCAAAAGCTAAAATAACCTCACCATGGCAGTCACGCAAAATTCCTCCCATCCCAGCAGATAACCGGTTAACCGACCCATCAGTATTTAGCTTAAAGAAAAATTGGGCAGGTTTTAACCAATTAACCAAACGCTCCCTATTGCCCACCTGATTGCCCAACCGATCAACATTTAAATCAATACCAATGGTCTCAGCATAATTACCACAATTTTTGAAATCTTTCTCCTTAATAAGTTTAGCATAGAAACACTGAAAAACTTTAGAATTAACATTCGAAATAATGACATTTGCATCAATCTTGATACCCTTATGCTTAGACTCATTCCTAGCCTTCCATATGTACCACAAGATAAAACTAGGCAGAATGTTCACAATATGACCCTTAGTAGGAATCATCCATTTAGAAAGCATAACATAAATATTCTCATTACCGTGACAGTGCAAGTATTGTTAACAGCATTAGAAAAGAATCTCCAAACAGTTTTAGCCATATTGCTATTAATAAAAACATGCTCAATACTCTCAATATTAAAACAACACTGACATTTAGAAGGAAGGAGAAAACCTTTCTTCCAGAGACAGTTATCCACAGGTAAAAACCCTTTAATGCATCTCCACGCAAGAATAGAATAAGAAACGGGAATGCAATTACTCCACAAATTCTTAAAAACCATAGACTCAGTTTGCTTCTCTCTAAAACTATCCCACACTAAATTAAGCTTAAACTTCCCATTAAAAGAAATATTGAAAAGAATATTATCATCAGCATCCAACTAAAGCGGAATACTCAAGATTTGAATAAGCATCTCATGAGGAATAATATTACCAAGCTCCATGACATTCCAAATACCATTAACCCAAAAATTAGAAACTTTAGTGTTGATAAGGGTATGAGTATTAAGCAAGCTATCAATAGACCCATTTCCCATCCAATTATCCTGCCAGAAGGAGATATCACCCTTCCCCAGCCCCCATTGAACCAATTTTTCGGCTTCCCAACTTATCTTACATAATCTTTTCCAAACCATAGAATCCACCACCTTGAAAGTACTATATAAAGGATGAATATCCTTACAATACTTAATATTCATAAATTTAGACCAGAGACTATTGTTAGTCCTAAAAGCAAACCATAACTTATGAGAGAAAGCATGCACCATATCCAAAATACTCTTGCTTCCCAATCCACCTTCATTAACAGGCCCACAAACTTTATTCCACGAAGCCCAATAAATACAAGAATGCTCATTATTGGCTCCCCAGAAAAATTTGTTGATAAGACGTTCCAGTCTCAGACAAATGGCAGGAGAGGGATGCAGCGTGTGAAAAATAAAAATAGGAATAGAATTTAAAACATGCTTGATTAACATTAATCTACCTCCAAAAGATAAAAATTTAGTGGTCCAATTTGAAATTTTACTTTGAAAAACATTGAAAATATCTTCAAAAATAGAAGCTTTTTTCCTTCCCTTAAAAATAGGAGTACCCAAGTATTTGATAGGAAAATAAACACAATTAAAATTGCACAATCTAATAATCGCATTAATTTTGGCAGTGTTAAAAGACTTAGAAACAATGAAATTACTCTTGTTTCTATTGATGTTGAGACCACTGATCTTATGAAAACCTTCCAGAAACTTGACCAAAATTTTAATATTGTTAATGCACACATTAGAGAAAATAATAAAATCATCTGCAAAACAAAGGTGAGAGATAGGAATACCCCCCAAAGTACGATACTGCAAAGAAGGTTTCCTCATGAATAATTCCTCAAGAATTCTGGACAAGTAATCAACAGCAATGATGAACAAAGCAGGAGAAAGAGGGTCACCTTGTCTCAAACCCTGAGAGGACTTGAAAAAACCATGACTAGCTCCGTTAATAATGACAGAGAAATAACAATTATTAATGTTGTTTTTCACCAAAAGAATAAAAGACTCACTAAAGCCAAATAAAGCAAGGACTTTATATAAAAAATTCCAATTTAAATTATCATAAGCTTTAGTGATATCTAACTTAAAGATAATGTTACCACCTTTGGTTTTGATATTAATATCATGAGCAATTTCTTGAGTAAGAAGAATATTATCAAAAATACTTCTACCTTTAACAAACCCCGTTTGATTTTGAGAAATAATTCTAGGGAGAATGTTCACCAATCTGGAAGCAATAATTTTAGAAACCAATTTGTTAAAGAAAGAACACAAACTTATCGGTCTAAAGTCATTCCAATCATTAGTAAGCTCTTTCTTAGGATTAAAACAATATTAGTAGAAGAAAAGAATTTACCATAAGGTTTCCCAGAGGAAAATTCCTGAACAGCTTCAATAATATCAATCTTGGTGATATGCCAAGTTTTAACAAAAAAATTAGTAGTAAAACCATCAGGACCCGCCACAGAGTCCATATTCATATTTTGAATAACATTCCAAATCTCCTCCTCCAAAGGAAGTTTAGTCAGCATAAAATTATCAGTTTCAGAAATACAGCTAGGGACAATGTAAGGATTTTCAATGGACTGAGGAATAAATTTACTATTAAAAATGCTTTTAAAATGATCCACACCCGAATTGATAATGGAGATCTCATCCTCCAAAATCCTACTATCTTTATCCAAAATTTTAAAGATATAATTCTTAATTCTTTTTTTATTATACATAGCATGAAAAAATTTTGTATTTCTATCACCTTCAACCAAAAACCTAGTGGTTGCCTTTTGTTGCCAATACATCTCTTCTTGCTCATGAAAAGCAAAAAGCTTAAGCTTGGCATTGTTAAGATTAGAGATGTTACCACTAAAAGTATTCAAAGACACATTTTTTCCCAATGAACCACCAAATTTTCAGCCTCTTTGATATTATCAAAGAGGTTTTTAAAGACATGCTTATTCCACCACCTAAGCACCTGTTTTAATCTACTAAGTTTATTCCACAATTTAGCCATACCATGACAATTATTATTAGGAAACATAGGAGCTTGCCAATTCAGGCTAACAACATTTAAAAATTCCTGATGAGATATCCACATGTTTTGAAACTTAAAAGCAGAAGAAATAAATTCCTTGTTGGCAGTAATAGATAAAAGTAAAGGCGCATGATCTGAAGCAGTTCTACTTAAATGTTCAACATGTGTCATATGAAATTTAGCAATCCAATCGTTATTAAAAAGAATTCTATCAAGACGTTGCCAAAGATTACCTCTGTTCCACGTGTAAGCACCACCAAAGAAACCAATGTCATGCAAATCACAGTGAGTAATCATGGAATTAAAATCTTCCATAGCTTTAATGATAGGCAAAGCTCCTCCCAATCTCTCACTATCAATAGCAATGGTATTAAAATCTCCCCCAACACACCACGGCCCCATGTTAGAAGAAGCAAAACTACATAACTGATCCCAAAGAGACAACCTACCTATTCTGGAACAAGCGGCATAAACAAAAGAAGCATTACACTTGAAATTAAACAAATCAATACTAACATGAATAACTTGAATGAAATTCCCAAGAATATTAATTTTAATAGCATCCTTCCACATAATCCAAATTTTATTAGAACAGTTAGCAAAAGAATGGGAGAAACCCAGTTTAGAAGTAGTAGAAGCAATTTTATCCGAACTAATCATAGGTTCAAGTAAAACTAATAAGTTAAAATTGTGAATCCTACAAAGATTCCTAACTCTAATCCTAGAATCCTTACCCCCCACCCCACGAATATTCCAAATAAGAGACTTAACCATTAGAACTACCTTTAATTTTAGCTTGAGTTCTAGTGGATCTTGGTGTAACCGGGATAACCTGTTTACCTTTTTTCTTCCCTTTATAACTACTCACAATAATAAACTCCTCCTCTCATAAAGAATTAGAAGTGGAACCTTCATCCTCACAATTTTTTGAAACATCTTCCCCATTGACAGACTGGTTGTTGATGATTCTATCCCCAATATCAGAAGGAACAATTTCTCCTTCTTCACTGTCACCAATATCAGAATTAACATTTATAGAAACATTAGGAACATTTGCATCCGTATTAGACAACTTAGTATTCAGAGCAATATTATCATGATTAATAACATTACCTTGAAGCATAGATCCAATAGAAACATATAAATTAGGATTTAAAACATCCTAGCTCTTTTCTGCCAACATTACCTTCCACCGCAGCTTTACCAATAGAAGAATCAAAAATAAAATTACCTTCCACCGCATTTTGATCAACATTTTTCTCATTAGTTATCTCCACATGAGTAACAAGTTTCGAATTGACCTGGTTAGATTCCAGAGCAAGAGCAGTCTCCCCTACAGGATTGCCTTCCGACACCACGGCTCCCTGATCCTTAACATTCAGCTCAGCATTAACCACATTAGAAACCAAATTTTCATTTCTTTTTAAAACAGGATGAAGTTTAAAGCAATCAACAGCCCCATGACCATGCATCTTACAGTGTGTACAAAAATCCGCCACTTTTTCAAACTCCACCTTTTGCATGTAACCAAAATCCCTGGATCCAACCCAAATTTCTTTAGCAAATTTCTTTGAAATATCAACTTCCACAAGGACCCGAGCAACAGACGGCCTCGTCCTGGATGCCGTCGCCTGATCAGTTTGCAATGGTCTCCCAAAAATAGAGCCTAATGCATGTAAAACTTGAGGATTGAAAAAATGTAAGCGTAAATTTGGGAAAGAAATCCAGACAGGTACAATGGGAGATTCCTCATGTATATCAAAGAAAGGTGTCCATTTTAAAACTTTCATTTGACAATTACTAATAAAATAGGAACGTCTAGAAAAAATGCGACTATAATCCATGTCGTTGGACAACTGAATGGCAACATGACGAGAATCCAGAAGACCGATGGAGTAAAACCCAGAAAGTTTGAGATTAGCGAAAAAAGAACGGATGTTATCAATATTTGGACGACGGAGATTAAACTTTCCCAATAAAGTAAATTTAAAAGGAGACGCAAGTTTAAGAATGTCCTCATCAGAAATGAGAACAGCAGGAGCACCATTAATCACAGACTGAGTAAATTTGGGCGCGTTCTCACCTTGCGTAGGATCCCCCGACAAAACATCTTTAAAAGACCTAGTATGAGATTTAGAAGGAGCATCACCTTCCAAGTTGAAGAAACCTTTGTTTTTACCATGGATCGGACTGGCTATCTTCCCCCACGGGTTAGAGGAAGCCATAACCACCAGATTTTTCCCCCCAAAAAGGGGAAAAGAACAGCAGCGCCACCAAAATACCTATAAGAAGGAACAACCAACGAAAAATAGCAAGTAGAAATGGTCGAGAGAGGAGCAAACTCGCAAAACCCTAAAATCGCCAGGAGGCGGCTAGGGCGAGAGGAGCGAGGTACATTGTATAATTAGTGCATAAATTAATTAACTGATTATCTTATTTAAGTAATTTGTAGTAATTAGTGATTTAAAATTTATATAATTAACTTAATTAATAAAATTTTAAATAGAAAATTTTAATTATATAATTTAAAGTGTAAATAATCATCGAGTAGTAGAATAGTTAGGCGATTACTGAGATAATTAGTAGTATAACTTATAATTAAACTAACTTACTAACACTTAAATAATTAATGAAATTATTAGTGGGATTATTATTTAACTAATTAGCTATTAAAAAAAATTAACTAATTAATTATAGAATTATCAATAAAGTTAAATATAAAAAATATCATTATATCATTGACGGTAATTAAAATTATTAAGTAATTCATTCTTAACATGTAAATTAAATTCATAATGCATTAAATTTAATTTTAAAATGAACTAATTGTCTTAAATCTGGGATTACGTTGACAAATAGTTTCAAGGATTTAACAACTATGTTACCAAACTGTTTTCATGATTTAACATGTCAAGATTTAATTTAGTAAATCCTGCTAAAGTTAAATCACTTGTTGTCAAATAGGCTCTTAAGATTTTCAGTGGGATTTACTGAATTCTAACTTATACAATTTATTAAATTCTGCTAAAATTAAATCCTACTGGTTGCTAACTAGCCTTGTAGTGAGGGTTTTCTTAGCCTCTTCTCTCTTTGATCTGAAAACATATTCTATTTGTTTTGACCTCAGTGATACTTGAGCGTGCAATGGGAAAAAGTAGGATCTGTATTTCTATCTTCTCTTTCTTTAGTTTTTCTTGTCTGGGTTAAACAAAATAAGAGAGCGGCTAACTTTTGCAGTTATCGCTGCTCTAATTTTTTTCTGTGATGTAACTGACTTCAAATACTCGGGAATGTAGTTGGCTTGGTAAGCTTCAACACATAGTAAATTTTTTTTTTTCCCGGAATCTTTAAGTTTAAATTCAATATGCGCACTAATAGAATGTTGGTATTGGAGTAGCTCGATCTCTAAGTTTACATTTTGATCAACAGTGTTAATTGAACTATCAATTTCTCTACATCTCACTCTAAATTGCACTAATGAAAAACATGCAGCCGTTAACGATGCAAGTTCAAAGTTATTTGAACAAGATAAAGGTCGTTGTTCAAGTTGATGAGCAAGCAATTTCAGATCCTCACAGGTTTCTGGATGATATAACTGACTCAGTACAAATCATGAAGGGTGCAGCTGCCTCAGCAAATTGAATAGTCAAATTGTAATATATATATATATATATATATATATCATGTCAAGATTTAATTTAGTAAATCCTGCTAAAGTTAAATCACTTGTTGTCAAATAGGCTCTTAAGATTTTCAGTGGGATTTACTGAATTCTAACTTATACAATTTATTAAATTCTGCTAAAATTAAATCCTACTGGTTGCTAACTAGCCTTGTAGTGAGGGTTTTCTTAGCCTCTTCTCTCTTTGATCTGAAAACATATTCTATTTGTTTTGACCTCAGTGATACTTGAGCGTGCAATGGGAAAAAGTAGGATCTGTATTTCTATCTTCTCTTTCTTTAGTTTTTCTTGTCTGGGTTAAACAAAATAAGAGAGCGGCTAACTTTTGCAGTTATCGCTGCTCTAATTTTTTTCTGTGATGTAACTGACTTCAAATACTCGGGAATGTAGTTGGCTTGGTAAGCTTCAACACATAGTAAATTTTTTTTTTCCCGGAATCTTTAAGTTTAAATTCAATATGCGCACTAATAGAATGTTGGTATTGGAGTAGCTCGATCTCTAAGTTTACATTTTGATCAACAGTGTTAATTGAACTATCAATTTCTCTACATCTCACTCTAAATTGCACTAATGAAAAACATGCAGCCGTTAACGATGCAAGTTCAAAGTTATTTGAACAAGATAAAGGTCGTTGTTCAAGTTGATGAGCAAGCAATTTCAGATCCTCACAGGTTTCTGGATGATATAACTGACTCAGTACAAATCATGAAGGGTGCAGCTGCCTCAGCAAATTGAATAGTCAAATTGTAATATATATATATATATATATATATATATATATATATATATATATATATATATATATATATATATATATATATATATATATATATATATATTTATTTATTTATAAACCAAAACTTGGTTTTTAATCCTAAAAACACTAATAATTTAAATGTTATTTCCGAAATACTTTTTATTCTGAACTTGTGGATCAGCTGGATATGTACGCAAGCTTTACCAGAAATATAAATAAAAACCAATACTCTACATGGTGCAGTTAACGAATGGTAATGTTTAATTCTTATAACCTCCTATGTAATTGTATATTTGCAGCTTATTCCATCTTCCCGTTATCTTCAGAAGGTCCCAATTGTTCTCTCAAGTTCTTAGAAGGTTCCTTTTTTTATCTAGACATGCTGATTATTTTATTAGCTACTGCTAACTACTCATAGGTTTCTACTCGTTAATATCCAGCTTCTCTATCTCGTTAATGAAAGCAAGTGGGATTTTGAATAATAATTGATTACAATAAACAAGTTGTTATTGTTTTATATGTAAATTTAAATATTATAAATATATAATTAAATTATTCATATTATATAGATTTAACTGTTGAACAACAAACTAACAACTAAGTCATTAATAAATGATTTCAATGTGATAGAAATGTAAATACTCATATGATGTGATATCAAGAAATATAAATTGCTTGATCATAAATTCCAAGACTATATGATGGTTTTGAGGATTGAAAATGGGTGATTAGGAAATTAATTTGTATGAGGTTCGACATTTATCTGGTTTTTCTGATGTTGATTTCTATATACTAGTGATGTTATAATATGCTGGATCTGTACAAATCTATAACTAGACTTTTCAAATAAATTTTTTTCTTACAGTATTAATTTTTTTTTTTTTCAAATAATCTACTAAACTATACAACAACAACAACAACATCAAGCCTTTATCCCACTATGTGGGGTCGGCTACATGAATCTTTTTTCTCCATTGTCCTATTAAAAGTCAAATTCTCGTTTAAATCTAATAAAGAAAGGTCATTCCTAATATTTTCTAACCAAGTCTTTTTAGGTCTACCCCTACCTTTCTTAACATAAGTCAAATCTAATACCTCTACTCTCCTAACCGGGTCATCGCAAGGCCGCCGTTTTATGTGACCAAACCATCTAAGGCGACTCTTTCTAATCTTATCTTCTACTGGAGCTACTCCAACCTTTTCACGTATATGCTCATTTCGTATCCTATCTCTAAGGGTAAAGTCTGCCACACTTAACTTACTATTATGCCACACTTAATAATCTACTAAACTATGCAACCAATAAAATCTTTACCGACAGTTTATAGATAATATAATACATAGATATTAGTTTAACAACAGATTTTTAGTGAGAACAACGTTTTAGTGAGAACATAATTTGGAGAACAGCGTTAAGGTTTTTAGAGAGAGAGAGTCCAGGTTTTTAGTGAGAGAAAATTTTGTTTTTTCAAAAATTTTACGATCCTAAACTCCCGGTTTGCTCAGTTATGGTGGCGGAGGGTTGCCGATCATCTGCTTCGGATGATCATAATACCTTCAATCCCCATTTTGCTAGGAATTCCAACCTTCATTGGGGCTCCAAAGGTAGAAGCAACGACAATCGGGAGGATTTGCGTAATGCAAGGATGAAGCAACGTCCTTTGGTAATCAAAGAAGGTTTCACCACATCAGTTAGTCCTGTTTATGTGGAAGGAAAGGGAAAAGCTGCTCTAATTGAAAGTGAGAAGGAGACGACATTTTCTCCTAAGGTAATTCTTTCATTGCCAGTAAAATATTTAGTTCCGGGATTTAAAGGTTTAGCGAATGATCTTGAAGCTTCAACGTCTTCAGGGTTCAACTTAAAAGTTAATCAATTTTTTAATACCTCAATTGTGCCTGAAAGTTAGGACATTTCGGTTTCAGATAAATTGAAAAATAGTATTGATTCTAAAGTTTCAAATGCTTGGGTTAAGAATCATCACATTAAAATGAATATTTTGGAATCAAATTCTTATGATGAAGAAGATGATAATATTGTTAAACTCAACAATGATAAGGAAGACGATAATTTTCAATTATTACAGAAATCTCTGGTGGTTAAAGTATTTGGTAAAAATGTTCCTTTCGCTCTTTGCAGTATTGAATTAAGGTGCCAATGGAGTAAATTTGGGAGCTTTCATATTACTTCTTTGGGCCTTAATTGGTTATTGTTCTCTTTCCATTCATCTCAAGCTATGGAAGATGTGATAACGTGAGGACCATGGTATGTGGGAGGACATATAATAGGGATAGATAAGTGGACGCTTCAATTTTCTCCAATATCTTTGAAAGGTCTATGTTCTCTAATTTGGATTCGACTGTCTCATTTACCTCTACATTGGGATGAGGTTAATGTTTCTAAAATTATTTTAAAGATAGGGATTCCTATGTTTTTAGATGGAAAAATGTTCAACACGTAGTAAAATTTTTTTTTTCGGAATCTTTAAGTTTAAATTCAATATGCGCACTAATAGAATGTTGGTATTGGAGTAGCTCGATCTCTAAGTTTACATTTTGATCAACAGTGTTAATTGAACTATCAATTTCTCTACATCTCACTCTAAATTGCACATATGATTACATTTAAGAAACACATTTAAAGATTTGTTTATTGAAAAACATACAGCCGTTAACGATGCAAGTTCAAAGTTAATTGAACAAGATAAAGGTCGTTGTTCAAGTTGATGAGCAAGCAATTCCAGATCTTCACAGGTTTCTGGATGACATAACTGACTCAGTACAAATCATGAAGGGTGCAGCTGCCTCAGCAAATTGAATAGTCAAATTGTAAAATATATATATATATATATATGTTGTGTCATCCAGAAATAACCACTTTGGCTGCTATGTCTTAGCCTAGTTTAATTTCTAATGTAATGATCATGTGTATCTTTGATGGATTGTTTTAGTTCTTGCTCCTTTTCTCTGAATGGATATGGTTCCTTTAATCATATGAATTTTGGCCTCATCCTTTTCCTATTTGACAGGAATTAAAATCAGATTGATGATAAATGTTTTACCCCATTTAATTTTAATTTTTCATCATTTGATTTTACAAATAGAATTTTGCAGGAACCTTTTGGTGCAGTTTTTTAGTTCTTAATATTTTACATGAAGAAATTGAGCTTAAAGAGTATCCTTATTTCTTCCTTTATTTGTAGGTGACGGCTACTACCCAACCTAGAATGTTCTTAGGAAATTTTGTATTTTGTAGTAGGGAACTTGAGCTCATAGGATTTTTTTCCTTACTATTGTAGCTCTTGTGAGTCTTATAGAGCTTGAGGTCCCTTTAAGGACCTTATACTTTTTACCTTAATTAATGTGTAGCCCCCTCTGAGGATTTCCTAAAAAAAAATCAAAGTCAACGGGTATAAATTGAAACCATGTGATTAGCAGAGTGAAGAATTCTTAAGCATGTGCATGCATTTTTGTTGTTCTACTTTATTGTTTTATAGGAGAGAAGGTAGTGGTGGGAGATACTGTCTTATGTTGTTGAACTTAATTCAGTCATTATTGAATGTTCGATGCCATCTACACTAGTTATCCTGTAGATGTATTATGTGTTATGAATGTTAGGTTATGTTTTTATTTTTAACACATATTTTATGTGATCTTAATCACTCACACG
This sequence comes from Dendrobium huoshanense, assembly GCA_016618105.1. Taxonomy (NCBI): domain Eukaryota; kingdom Viridiplantae; phylum Streptophyta; class Magnoliopsida; order Asparagales; family Orchidaceae; genus Dendrobium; species Dendrobium huoshanense. The sequence goes on from CM028354.1 coordinate 12,863,563, forward strand.
AAAACATGTGTTTTTAATATTTGTTTATGTGTTTATTTACATATTAGCAAAATCACTTCATACTTAAATTATTATTATTCTCCAATTACTTTTATATTATAATTAATTAATTAACCTTAATAAAATGTACAATTAAAAATTATAAAAAATTTGAATAATATTAAAACCCAATATCCTAGCTTGAATGAACTCTATTTATACTTCATATGTTGAAAAATCTAATACTTAACTTATTTAACCATTTGGGCTATTACCCTAATTTTAATTTATAAAATATACCTTTATGAATTTAACTTTTAAAAATTATAAGATGAATAATTAGTATTAAAAGTTAGATATGACTATATTAAAATTTGAAATCATAGCTAGCCTAAAGATAGAGTTAGTAATGTCATCATGTTCGTACATTAAAATTATTAAGATTATATGTGAATCCTAAAATAGAAGTTAATATTTAAAATCATTAATTATGAATCCAAGAAAGAAAAAAAAACTATAAATAGTTCATAAAAAAAAAAATAGAAATAAAAAATATTAAAAGAAAAAGATGAGTACAATAAAAAATTAGTATAAGTGAAAGCTTAAAGATTTAAAATATAATCTTATAAAAAAATTATAAAGAATAAGATGAGAGAGCTAATATTTTTAACTACAACAATATCCAATTATTAAAAAAAATTTATTCACTTCAATACTAAAAGATAAAGATTAATTTTATATCCTATAATTCCAAATTAGGAAAAAGATGAGTAAATAATTAAGTTTGACAATTAATATTTTTTTCAAAATAGAAGTAAAGTTTTGATTCATTTTTATTAATTATAGATAGTGGTGTATTATTTTATATTTTAGTATTTTTAGATTGTCACTCTTTATTTTGGTTAATCAATTATTCATAATTGCATAACATTTATTTTCTAGAGAATAAGTAAGAGTTTAAGATGGGAAGGATTTGATAAGTGTAAATAAAATTATATTTTATATGTTAGTCTTTCAACAAAAATGTATTATTTTAGTTGTGTTTGTGCAGGTGTCTCGAGCAATTGTTCTAACTGCTCATGCCACAATCTATGAGTGAAGCGATGAGTCAATTCATTAAATGGCAGGCCCATGTTAGCAAGTGCCACAACGAAGGAAACCCTTCAGCGCTATGACCTTAGTTCATTTTATGGGCATCACAGTGCAAGTGTCTCAAGCATCGCATTGCTTCGTTTTTTTTTCTAAATTTTTTAACAAATAGGATGTATGTAATATTAGTAGAAGAGTTCAGTCACTTTTTTAATTTTAGTCCTTATAGTACTTTTCTGATTTTTCCTTTGGATTCACAACTAAGAGAATTCAAAGAAGTACTAGATACATTCTATTAGAGTATTTGGCTTGTGTTTGTAGAAGTATTTATAAGTTACAGGAGGAGTGTAGAAGATATCATTGAACTCATCTGGTGATATCTTTTTTTTTTTTTTTTTGTTCTTTTTTCTTTTGTGTAGTTAACAAAAATGAATATGTTTCAGTTATTCTTCATGTCTATCTAAATTCTCTAATTTTGAATTAATGGGGTAAATGAAATATGGAGTACTAATGAGTTATTCAAATTAATAATATCATAATATTTTCAATATGCTAGGTCTTGATTTAATGCACATAGTGGTCATATGTATAGGTATGATCAAGTGTAATATGGAGCCTAGGAATAGGAAAGTAGGCATAACCAGTAACGCTAGATTGGTATGATGCCATCATAGGCTTAGTGCATATCATGTATCATGTTTATTGAGATGAATTATCATGAAGCGATTTTAACAATATATGCTTTACTTACTCTCCTAAGATTTTCATAAGGTGAAAGACTATAAGAGTTTAGAGTGGCATTCAGGTTGGAAGATTTTAATCTATCCTTTATCTCTTCACATTTGATTGAGTGGTCGCTGATGAATATTCTCTGAATAACATCAATTCAAAAAAGAATTATTGCGAAAAATATTGTATTTGCATTCCATCAATCCAAAATAATTTATCCAAATAGTGTTTCATTTAATTTTTTTTATTTTAAATTAAGTGAATGAATCTCCACCAAAATATTTTTGTTGAGTAAGATATTTATTATAGTTGAAGCGGACAATACTAGTATTTGCATGTAAAATTTCTTCATTATGAGATTGATACATTGCTCTATAACTATATTACTTGATTTATCATGTATACTATCATATTTTAAGTGTGGTTTTTATAAATTTTTCATCAAAAAAACCTAAGCATTATTTAGGGATTAATAGAGCACTAAATCATTTTCATAAAATTCTTTAGGTTACCACTTCCCCCATCAACTATGCATTACGTACGATGGTACTAGTAAAGTCAAATAATTTATATTGAAAATTTTATTGCAATATTATAAACTTTTTCACTTAAAACCTAGTGAGACTCTTTCAAATAAATGCACTAACGTTACTTAGATAGTGAAATCCTTGCATACTCTAGGTACAGAACTTTTAAATTAAGAACTTTTAAAATTTTGTATTGTATATCTAGTAACTAAGATGCCAAAGGCATTGCAATATGTGAATTTGATTATTAAAATGTTTATTCTATGTATAATCTATTTGACTCACTCACTACCAATGAGCAAAGTGTGAGTCAAAGACATTTGGATGCAAATGATAAAAAGAAGGAGAATGTTGTGTCATTGAAATCCAATGACTCAGAAAGTGATAGCTCTATAGGTGATGAGGATGATGAAAAATGATTGATGACCTGGTAGTTCAAGAGCATTCTAAAGAGAAAGGAAAGACATCATCAACACTGGAATAATGGCAAAATTTATAAAAATATAAAGGTTTTCACTGATGTTATTTGTTTATAATGTAAGAAACCTGGTGACCTAAAGTCAAATTTCCCCAACCTAAAAGCTCAACCAATCAAGGAGACGGGTGAGGAGAAGACTAAAGTAAAAAGGGGAAGCAAAGAACATAGAAGGCCTTTTGGGCAGACTTCGCTTAGGACTCATTAGAACTAGAAATTGTATACGAGGTAATAAAGCTATGCAATAGCAGAAACAACAGTCTTAATCATTCTTATCAAGATGAGGTATGAGAGCTTTCATTTGATAAATTATTTGATATTTCTAAAAAATTCATGAAGGATATAGAAAGCTATAAAAATGCATGATAGTTTTAATTTTAAGTTTTCTGAATTAAGAAAAGAGCACGAAAGTTAGGATTGATTATTCTAGCTTAGTTAATGAACATGCTTTCTTACTTGATGAAATTGATTTTCTAAATAAGAAGCATATTGAATTAACCAAAGAACATGAATCTTTTAAATTCAATCACCTTGAATTAGAAGAACCATACAAAGAACTATAAACACTTGCAACTAAACTTTTTTATAACAAGCATACGTTGAAATGTGAAGTTAAATTTTTTGAAAGTGCTAATGGGTTCCTGAGAGTTAAACTTATTACACTTCAAAATAATAGACCACCACCTACTCTAACACAATGGTATAACCCCACATCACTACATGCATCACAAACCATTAGGATGAGGCATAACACCCTTCGTAGATTATTTAATCATTTCTCATGGTAGGTGTTACTCTTATGACATGTTAGGACACATAACCTGCACTTGCACCATAAACAATATAACACATTTAGTGTGGAAGAAAAAATCATTTTTATCATAGTATAGCATGCATATAATTCATTCATTAAAGCATAATGTGGAACTCAAACTCACTTGGGTCCCCAAAATTAATCCTTGATTGAATTAATAGGGGTGCACTCATAAAAGGCATATTAAGAGCATGTGGTACATAGATAGTAGATTCTCATGACACATGGCGGAAGATATGAAGAAGTTCATCATGTTGGAGGCTAGGAGAGGAGGCAAGGCAACATTAGAGCACTACCAGGAATTTGCTGGTCTTAGGTATAATTGGAAACTCAAATAATTTTATTTTTGAAAATGTCTTCTTAGTAGATAGATTGAAGCATAAACTTCTTAGTTTTAGCTATCCAATTATGCAATAAAGGTTTTGATATTAAATTTCTATCTACTAAGTGTCTAATAATCTTAAATGGAAAAATCATTTTAGAAGGAATAAGAGTTAACCATTTTTACATAACGAATTTTAATTGTACTGACTATTCAAACTCTTTATGTTTAAATTCTGCTGTTGATGAGTCCATGATATGGCATATGTAACTATGTCATGTAAGCATAAAAACTATTAGGAAGATCACCCAGAAAGTTCTAATTAGAGGCATACCCAAACAAGATTTTTCTAATGACCACCATTGTGATGCCTACCAATTAGGAAAATAAATCAAAATTTTGTTTCATTCCATTAAGGAAATGATCACTATTAGACCACTAAAAATTATTTGAAGGTACTTGTTTGGACCCATTAGTATAGCCAACATAGGTGAGAAGACAAATTGATATGTTATTGTAGTTGATTTTTCTAGATTTACCTGAGTTTCATTCATTACATATAAAAGTGAATCATTTACGAAATTTAGGAATTTCTCCACATGGATAAAAAAAATTTTAGATGAGAAATATTGACTATCCAAAGTGATCATGGTGGATAATTTAAAAATGATAGATTTTAATCATTTTATAAGGAACATAGTGTAAAACAAAATTTTTCTTCCCCGAGAACCCCTCAATAAGATAGGGTCGCTAAAAGAAAGAATAGAACCCTAGTAAAAGTTCCTAGATACATATTAGCAGAATATTCACTTACTATATATTTTTTGGGAGAAGTAGTTAAAACTACTTGTTATGTTCTAAATTGGGTAAATCTTAAAATTAAACTTAATAAGACTTCCTATGAGCTACTTAAGGTAGAACACTCAATCTTTATCACCCTCATAACTTTGGATATAAATGTTTCATTTTGATAAATAGAAAATCTCCACTAGGAAAATTTGATCCTAAGATTGATGAAGGACTTTTCCTAAGCTATTCTTCTGTAGGTAAAGCCTATAGAGCTTTCAATAAGAGGACCTTAGCGGTAAAGGAGACCACCCATGTAATATTTGATGAATCTGATAAATCTAGTGCGCCTAAGTTAGAAAAAGAAAAGAATATAGAGATCACCCAAGGACTAAAATCTATTGAACTAGGAAATAGAGAAAAACCTCATGAGCCCTTGCATAGAGATTAGTGATATGCATCTAGTCATCCTAAAGAACTCATCTAATGAGATCTCTTTATAGGGGTTAGGGCTATGCATAGACTTAGAATGAAGGTTAGTCATTTTTTCTTTTATCTCAATAATAAAACTCACTAGTGTAGATCATGCCCTATCTGATGAATTCATGATCCTAGCTATGAAAGAAGAATAAATAATGTTTTGGAATTAGTTAATAGACCCAAGGACCATAGTGTCATAGGAACCAAATGGGTTTTCAAGAACAAGATGAATGACTATGGAGTAGTAATTATTAATAAAGCCATATTAGTAACTAAGGTGTCTAATCAAGTAGAAGGCATTGACTTTGAGGAAACCTTTCCCCATATAACTAGGTTAGAAGCTATTAGAATATTGTTAGCCTTTGCTTACTTTAGTGGCTTTAAGCTGTACAAAATGGATATAAAGAGTGTTTTTTTGAATGGGGTGATTAAAGAAGATGTATATATGGAGCAACCCCCTTGATTTAAAAATTCAACCTTTCCTAATAATGTCTATAAATCGAAAATAAGATAATGTAAGGATTGAAGCAAACACCTAAGGTATGGTATGAAGGGCTTAACACTTTTCTCCTAGGAAGATGCTTTGTTAAGAGTAGTGTAGATACCACCCTAATAATTAATAAAGTAGAAGATGATATACTCATCATTCAATTATATGTAAATGACATGCATTTGGATTAATAAATAAAAATCTTTATAATGAATTTTCTAGAACTTTGAGTAAATAATTTAAAATGAGTATGAAATGAGAGCTGATTTAGTACCTTGGTTTTAGTGTAAACTAATTGATGATGGAACTTTTCTAAGCCAAAGTAAATATACCAAGGATATTCTTAAAAAATATGATATAAAAAAAGTTGGAGAAATTAATACACACATGAGCTCTACTATTTAATTAGACAAATATGGAAGTGGAAAAATAGTAGATCAAAAGAAGCACAGGGGTATAAAAGGATCGCTTATGTATTTGATTGCTACCAAATCTAACTTTATCTTTATTGTTTATCTTTATGTAAGATTTCAAGTAGATTCTAAAGAAACCCATATAAAAGCTATTAAGAGAATCTTTAAATACCTTATAGGCACCTAAAATTTAGGTATATGATACCCTAGACATTGTTCCTCCTTTCAAATCATAAAATATTTAGACTCAAACTTTTCAGGATATTGGATTGATAGAAAAGAACCTTTGGAACTTGTCAGTTCATAAGTCAATCATTGGTTTCCTAATCTAGCGGGAAAAAAAAACTTTGTAGCTCAATCCAACGCTGAGGAAGAATATATTATTGTAAGAGGTTGTGTTGCTCATGTTTTATGGCAAAAGTAATAAATCCTTAAACTTGGACTCACTGTTGGCACTATTCAAATTATGTTTGATAATACTAGTTCCATATTCATTTCTAAGATTCCTATCCAACACTCTTGTACTAAGCATATAAACATCAAACACCACTTCATTATAAACCATATTGCTAAAGGATATATTAAGTTGTATCATGTAATAACAGACGATCAACTGGGAGACATCTTTTCCAAAACACAAAGCTATGAAAACTTTAGCACATTGAGGACTAGATTGGGATTCATTAACATTCATTCAAGACAAGATGAAGTCAAAAACTTTTGATTTTATGTATTTTTATATTCTAATTTTTTATTTATGTTTGCTAATTTTTTATTGTTATTTTCTTTGTAGTAGTTGTTCCCTAATCATCACACACCACGTAAAAAAATGATTCACATCTTACTGTATGAACCTCATTTGTATTGTATAGTCTACACAACTTAGCAAATTCTCACCATATATGATTTCAATGATTAAAATTTGATAAATCATTCATGATTATATTTTACAACCCACCTCTTCATTCTATATGATTAATGTGTTAGTAACTATTGAACAAATTAAATCATCTGATATGAGAATCAAAATATCATCATACTGTATGAACATATATTTGTACTATATGAACCTTTTAGTTAAAGGTCATACCATTGATTCCTATGGACAATCATTTTTAATGATGATCATCCAGTATGATCCTAATCATAACATATGATATGACCACTTTTTCTAATAGATCATTCTGAGGAATTGAATTCTTCTAATCGTCCAATATGAACCTCAATTATATTATACGATCTACTAAAATTACAATATGAGGGATTTCTATGGTTTCACTCACTCCATCCTTCTATTCCTCTTTTCTTTTATACTCAATACCTTCAATCCTCTTAATAGCAAGTGCAAATTGAGCCTGTCAACAACTCCAAGAAATTTCCTCTCATCATCTTGTTGATGATCGCTTCCAAAAAATTGTGGATGAAGTTTCCTACCATATATTTTGAAAAGCCTATATTACACCATCTCACATCCTTGACCAGTCGATTCTAAGTTATAGGGTAATGGATCTCTTCGCCAATATAACTCTTCAATTCCTTCTTACCCTCTCCTTCCCTATCAATTTAAAACTTCTTTTTAAATTATTTTAAAGTATAGTAGTGTTTGGAATCTTAAATACCATGACCTCATACATGTGTAGATGACCCGTAGAAATCACTAAATAAGACTTAGCAAAATATCTACACATATTCGCTAAAGGGGTTTAATCCCATATCCCATCATCTAGGAGTGACAATAACTAGACTACCATAAATTTAGTCATTAGGAATGCTCTTCTAAACTAACACCATCCACTTATCTATTCATTAAATCAAAATGCTCGTGTTATCTAGCATATTCTCTGGACTTCTATTTGCCTAAAGCAGGAGATAGGGTAAATATCACTCCACTCTTAACTTTAGTCAACTACGTAATCATGTCTTGCTATGCTTTTTATGAGGCCCAATGATCATTGCCCATCATCATAACCTCACTTCCCTTCGCTCATATTAAACTCATCATAAGCACAAACTAGAATTAAGTCACCTTATTATCTATATTTTTGATAAAAAATATCAGCTTTTATACCCCACACCTGCAGATAAATTCTCTATTTTGGATTCAGATGGCTCCTTCCATGTTTTCTTTCATCATTACTAAGGGGAATAGATTGAAGAAGATCCATAATTTGATGAGAAAGGGGGAGACCAACCAGCAACAAAACCAATACCAAAACTAGCACCAGCACCAACACCAGCATACCATCCTTATTCGTATGAGGTGTTGATATAATGTTTTAATTAATTTGATTCCTAAATAGATAGCCACATTCAACAGTAGAAATAGCGGCAAGAGAGCAACATGGCGTGATTTAGCGACCAATTTAACGCTATTCACCACTATTTATAACCACCACCACCTAATTAGCGATCTTACTTCTTGGCTATTTCTTTAATTAGAGTCTTACTTTTATATATGTATTATAGTGTTTGTTGATATAGTTATTTTCTTATTTTCTATGTAATCATTTTTTTCTAGCCTCTATATTATTTGTGTTTTTTTTTTTTTTAAAAGAAAAAAAATAATAATAAAACATAAAAAATATCATCCCCTATTTTTTAAAAATTATATCATAGATTGATGTGAAAATTATGAGAAAATACAGGTTTCTTGCAATCTCAACTAAAAATGTTTGTCATCATCGTAAAGGGAGAGAATGTTAAAATCCGGGTTCCCAAGCTTATCATTTTGATTTAATAAATTTTATTGATTGTACTTTCATTTCTCCTATCATTTTGTATTGAATATATGTTTATGTGTATATTAACATTTCAGGTATGTCATTATACATTTCAGGTATGTCATATACTATGCAAGAAGATTTTGGACTCAAGATTCAGTAGAAAAGGAACATGGTTAACAAAGAGTCTATAATTTTTATTTATTTATTTTTAAATTTCTTGAATCAAAGTACTATAAAAGGTATATGTTATTTTGGAGATTGTGCAAACACACACAACTGAGTGAGAAAATAAGTTTTAATTTTTTAACTAATTGTATTGTACAATCAAGATCGTACTATATGATTAGTTATTCTTGAAATAATTTCAAATGGATAATTTTATAAATAATGTCTTTGAAGTAATCATATTGTATGATCCATATCACATTATATGATTCGTTTAAAATAGAAACCCTAGCTTCCAATACAAAATAAGTTAGTATTTTAATTTTAATTTTTTAATATTTAATTTTTAAATGGATCGTACCATGTGATGATGTTCATATAATATGATATTTGAAAAATTAATTCATATAATCCACATGATTAATTAATCAAATCTTAGTTTAATTAATATAGTCGACCATATTATACGATGTTAATAATATTGTACGATAGCTAGAGAAAAAAAATTATCATCCTAGTGATTATCCTGAATGAAATTTTACTTTTTAAACTAATCATATGGTACAATGCCAATCGTACTGAATGAAAGGAAAAGTTGATTTTAAATTATCCTAAATATCACCTTATATGATCACAAGATAATAAACTAATCATATTGTACTATATATTTATAATTTTTCAATAATACATCCCAGGGCTGTTCCATCATATAGGATGTTATTTAGTTTTTGATCTATTTGTGTTGTTCGATCCTTAATCATATTGTATGAATAATTTCAGATGAATTGAAATTTTAGGGTTTTTGGAGATCTTAAATAAAACTTTTCTTAATTATCTCTAAGAGATACTTTTGGATATTAAAGGAATTTTGTGAGAAAACTTTGAGAGAACTTAGAGGCCGGAGAAGAAGAAGATGAGTTTTATGAGAGGGAGATGTAGTGTGAGGGTTTTAACATAATCGCTCCAGGATTGCACCATGATTCCTGTGCAAGGCTCCGTGGATCGAACAACACAAATAAAAGCATCAAGGTTAAAGGTCAAGGTTGTCTGCCTTCACCAAGAAGGTTAAAAATGATTGTAAGGTAATTTACCTTCACCAGGAGGGTGAAAAAGCTTACAGGTTTGTTGCCTTCACATGGAGGGTGAAAAGAGCTTCCATGTTTTTAAGCCTCACTAAAAGGGTGAAAAGGGCTTCGATTCTCTACGGCACTAGGTTGGTAGAAGTGAATCGTGTAAGGGCTTCTCCATCTTGTTATGGGGGCTAAAGGAGAGGTACAAAGAGTTAGCACAATACCAAGAGAGGACTCCAGGGAATGGACATAGGTTACTGTTTGACCGAACCAATATTAAATTATGATGTTCTCATTCTGATTTTACTTCTATATTTTTTTATGTCCTTTACTTTTCTCCAATTTATTCTCTTAAAAAATGCATGTTAAAATTATTATGGTTGGTATTAAATTGATATGATTAAATTATCATCATCATTGTGGTTGTTATTATTTTTATTAGTTTCTTCATTGGGTGATCAAATTACTTACTTCAAGCTTTTTAAAATATTTAAAAGAATTTTTGTGTGTTAAATTTTTTTTTAAATAACCATTCCCCCCCCCCCCCCCCCCCCCCTCAATGTCTGCCTAAGGAAATTCAACAAGGCTTAACACCCTCCATTGAACTTTTAGATTTTTCAATGAAGACAAAATTGAGAGAAACTAGAAGTTAACGGGATGTAGAGAAATAATTGAGTGAGTTAAACATAGACCTGAGAGGTTAGGGTGAAACTACTGCGGTGCCCTGAGGGCACACTGTCCCACATGCCTAGCAACCAAAAAAAATTATTTTATTCTAAAACAAATTGTCAAATTATAAAACTAATAATAAAAACTTTAATTTATATTATTATGTAAATTTATTAAAAATTTCAAAATGACAAAAAATTGCTCATTGTGAAATTAAATTATAACATTATATTTTAGTAAATTTTAAAAAATTTATAATATAATTTATCTTCTTATAATAATAACTCAAACAAAAAAAATTAAAACTGCTAGTCTAAAACTCGGTTCAAAATATTGGGTTTTGTTTTCTTAAAATCTATAAAATTTGGCATACAAGATAAAAATATTGGCTCTACCACTATCGAGAGTGGTTCCTCTTCTTGAGAATTGATCTAGTAAGATCTAGAAATTGAATGAGAGAGCAGACAGTTTCTACTCCTTCACAAAGTAAGATATTAGAAGAAGTTCACACTAAAATATTCTTAGGATAAAATAAAGGGAAATTTGGAGATTGTCTTCATCTTTATTTGCTTTTTTTATGCATATTGAGATTTAAAAGTGTAGGAACATGTTTAATTTTTATTAATTATCTTCATCCATAAATCTTGTTTGAGTTAAAACCAAAATACAATTACAAGGAAACCTATATATAAGAACAATTTTAAACTTGCAATTGTCTAATTGTTAAAATTTTAATTCAATAAATAATTTAATTCTTCTTATAGTTATAAACATCTTTGTACCAAAAACACATTAATCTCATTGTCCATTTGATTCATTATTATTTCATTAATAATGTATTTACTATTTTAGTAATCTTTTGATTTAGTTTACCATTAATCTTGTGAATATATTTTAATGAAAGAGGTATAGTTCCAATCATTATTGGGCCTTAAGTCGTGGATGAGAAAAATGGAGTGTTGCATTATGTGGTTGACAACAAGTATAAACTTATTGAACAATCATGACTTGAATAATTTAATATATTATATTAGTGCTAATGCATTCCTTAGAAGTGATGCACTATATGACCTAAATAAAACAAATAATGTGCAAGGGTTACTACACTAGTGCTCGGCTGTAATGTAAAAAAAGAAAGGGTTCTGACACCATAGATGGATGTGGGCAAATAACCTAGTTCATGAAACTATAATTAGGATATGATCTAGAAATATAGGTTCTCTTAAATCCAAATTAATATAATCAATAGATATTATGATTCATAAGAAGATAAATATTTTATATATTTAGGAAACTAAATGTATTGGAGAAAAAACTAAGAAGATTAATAATTTGGGATTTAAACTATGGTGTTCACATATGAGTCATATTAAAAATAATGTAAGTGTGATTATATATAAGAGTTTTGATGATGATGTTGTAGTAACTAATAGAATTGAAGATGAAATTATAGTTTTAAAGATGCTAATATTATATTTATTAGAAATACTTGTACTCCTCAAACAGGTTTGGATTTGTTGGCATAGTAATCAAAGATTTTAAGGATGCCTATTGTAGAAATAAATTTTATTAGTGGATATCTAATTGGACTTGTTGGCATAGTAATCAAAGATTTTAAGAGAATTCATGGTAGGTATTAGTTTGGAGTGACTAATAAAGGTGGTAGGATTGTATTATATTCTATCTAGCTTATTATTTCGTATTTATAATATCATATATAAGAAAAAAGATTAGCATCTCATAACTGAAAAGAATGGATATAGTAAAACTCATATGGATTATTTTCATATAAGAAAAAATAGATTATTTTTATTGCAAAGATTGTAAGGTCAATCTGAGTGAATGTTTATATTCTATAATTACTTTTTAATTTCATACTTTGAGATGAATGGGTAGAATTTGAAAAATAAAATAAAATATTATCCTAGGATTAGTTGTGGCATTAAAGAATGCTAATATAATAATTTTTATAGTAAGAATTAAGCTCTCAAGATTTCTATTGTTCATGAGAAAGCTAATATTATGTAAATGTTCTAAAGTATGTGTTTGGAATATCAAAGGGAAATAATTTCTAACAATAAAAGAAATAAGTGGGGAATCCAAATATGCAAACAAAGATAAAAAATATGAAACTTTATCATAAAAATTATGTAAAACCTCATAAAAGTATATAGAGGGGCTTGTAGGGAGTCTAAGAAAGTAATATATGATACTAAAATTTTACTTTTAGTGATAATATAATATTTTAGACACTGAGGATGGTAAGAGATGTATGCATAAGTTAACCAAGTAAAGAGATGGGAGAAGTAAGAATCTTATTCAAGTAAAGTGCATTAAGGATGAAGATAAAAAAAATGTTTTTTTTAGAAGAGGATATTTAACATAGGTGAATGAAATATTTCAATAAGCTTTTCAAAAAAGATTGTGAGGATACAATTGACTTTAGTGACCATAAAACCCTAAATTATCAAAAAAAAAAAAATTTGTTTTGTCACCATACTAATAAAACCAAAGAGAGGATTTAAAGAAAATGAAGTGTGAAAAAGCTTGGGAACATTCCAATAGATGTGTGGAAAAGCTTAGGAGATGAAATTTTATGATTACTAAACATTTTAATATTATTTTGAAGAATAAAAAAGATGTTAGATAAGTGGAGAAACAATGCACAAGTTTCTATTTTTAAGAATAAAAGTTTTGCATAAGAGTGTACAAATTATAGAGGAACAAAGTTAATGTATCATACTTGAATATAATGGGAGAGAGGTAATTGAGGATAGGTCATGATGTGATATTAATATTTCTCAAAATAACTTTGGATTCATGCTCGATAATTCTACCATGGAAGTGATATATTTATTGATCAGATGTTTGATAAAGAAATATAGAGAGTAATTAGGATCTACATATGATATTTATTAATTTGGAGAAAGCTTATGATAAAGTTCCAAGAGAAGTGCTATGGAGTCTTCTAGAAAAGAAAGGAGTTCATAATGCTTATATTTAAGTCATCAAGGATATGTTCAAACACAAGGTGATTTGACTAAGTATTTTCTCATTTAGTTGGACTACATCAAGGATCAACTTTAAGCACATATCGTTTTGCTTTATTCAAGGATGTTTTACTAAACATTTGCAAGATTATGTACCCCGCTGATGTTTTTTGCTAATGATATTCTACTTGTTGATAAGATTAGAGAGGGAGTTGAAAGAAAAATTGAATTATGAAGATCAACCTTAAAGTATAAAGGTTTTCGTTTGAGTACATCTAAAACTGAATATATGTAATGTAATTTAGTAGTAATAAATTTAGTGGGGGATTGTAACCTTAGGTGATCAAGTCATTTAAAAAAGTACACATTTAGTATATCTCAAGTATTTTGTTCAAAGCAATGGTGAAATAGATGGGAATATTATTAGTAGAATTTATGTTATATGGACGAAGTGGAGGAATACATCAGACCTGTTGTGTGATAGAAAAGTACCCATCAAACTCAAGGAACAACTCTATAAGATAGTGAGACTTGCAATGCTATATGGTGCAAAATGTTGGCCATTAAAAGAGAAGAATAAAACTAAGTGTTTTAGAGATGAGGATACTTAGGTGTATGAGTGGCTTTACACTTGGAGAAAAAAATATGAAAGGAGAATATATGCGAAAAGGTTAAAATAGATTCAGTGGTCGATAAGATCAAGGAGAGACTACCTTAGATAGTTTGGTCACATAAAACATCAGCCTTTTGATAACTCAATTATAAAAGTAGATGTACTATATATGGTCAATGTTTAGAAAGGTTGAGGTAAACCTAAAAAGATTTGGTTAGAAAGTGTTACAATTTTTTTTATTAGATTTAACAAGAAATTTAACTCTTAATAGGACATAATGAAAAAAAAAATGATTTATATACCCCACATGGTAGGATAAAAGCATGATGTTATCGTTGTTATTGTGGGTCTAGTTCTAATCAAACGAAAGCACTCTTCTAAGTTTCATGATTTTTTATTTTTGCTGATTAGATAATCTTTTCTTCTTTTAAATTTTTTTTTTTAAAGAGATGCATATAGCATTTGAAAAGGAAAACAACTATTACAAACTAGAAATGAAAAAACTAAAAAGCCTTGTGAAACTATCATAACGGATATGTGATCTACTAATTCCCATTTAAAATTCTTTGGGATGATGGGGACAGCAAATATTTAAACAACCTAAAAAGTTGGTTAGTATCCCAGAGTTCCAAAAAAAAAAGAAATGACAACTAGTAAGAGTGCCATAAACTAATATAACAGTTCCAAAAAAGCAAAATAGAACTACCAAAAAAACAAAAAAATAACACATAACTAAAAAAAAAAGATAAACAATAACTCCAACTACAAAAGCTCTTAAGAAGTCATCTTTTACTCCATTTGAATAAAAAGAATTCCCATAAAGCTTCAGATAAGAGATAAATTCCCTTACCTTCTTCGACAAAGCAGCTATAATCTGAGATTCCAAGTCTTCTAATATATTTTTGCAATTTTCTTTAGCCAAGAAGACCATATAATAAAATCCGCATCAATGGAAGAAAAGATGCCACCCTCTTTACTAATATCCACTGATATGAAAATAGCTAAACCTTTCCTCTTCAAAGTTCCTTCCCCAAAACGAGCCATACTCTCCATCATCTCGATTCAACGTCAACCTCAACTGGCTTCAAATCAAATTTTCTTTTCCTAGGACAATCCTCAATAGGTCCTAAGAATTTAGTTGTTTAGTGCTCTTCTGTTTAACACTAAACAGCCTAATCTCCTTATTGTTATCAAGACAAGAAGGGTCTTAGGAACATCTTGATTTTGAGAAGACTCTAAATCTTGAGATATCATTCCCTCAAAATTTTTAATATTTTCTTTATCAAATTCTACAGCATCAGCATTCAAAGCCACCAAAGTAGATACCGTCTCATCTTTGGTTACTCGAACTCCAACATCTGTTTCTTCTGGTCCAGAATTGTCTTCTGAAGTAATGAGATAAACGATCAAATCAGCCTCAGCAATTGATGTTGAATCAGGAATACAAACACCAACGGTCAAATTTTCAACATCTGTAGTCATATTACCCAATTTTTCATGATACTTCCCTAAGTTGATAGATGCCATCTTTTCACCAGTAATAATCGAATCATCTAAAACCCTGTCTTCAGCAGCTAATCCAGGAAACATTTCATGAGAAAGAGCATAAAATTTATTATCAGCTTTAGGATTCACTCCCTTAGAATCCATACCACTTATCCAAAATTTTCTACTCCTTTTCTTAAACTTCACATTCATCCATGGAACAAACAATGTTTCAGAATTTGTATTACTAACATTCCCCTACAATGTATTTCCCTCCATTGAATCATTGCCTTTATAGAAATTACTTTTCACTTCCTTAATACCATTATTAAAACTTTCATTATTGACTTCAAGGCACTCTCCAATAACATGGCCTATCTTACCACATTTGTAACAAAAAGAATAAATTTTTTCGTACTCAACTTTTTGAAATAATTTATCATAAATGCCTTCCATCCAAACTCCATGAGATAATTTTGAATCCATATTAATTCGAACATAGGCTCTTGCAAATTCTCGCTTACCCCATTTAAACATGTTTCCATCTAAAAACATAGGAATCCCTATCTTTAAAATAATTTTAGAAACATTAACCTCATCCCAACAATGTAGAGGTAAAGAGGCAGTCGAATCCAAATTGGAGAACATAGACCTTTCAAAGATATTGGAAAAAA
The DNA here is from genome assembly GCA_016618105.1 of Dendrobium huoshanense. Taxonomy (NCBI): domain Eukaryota; kingdom Viridiplantae; phylum Streptophyta; class Magnoliopsida; order Asparagales; family Orchidaceae; genus Dendrobium; species Dendrobium huoshanense. Next base: position 12,880,056 of record CM028354.1, read on the forward strand.
TTGAGGCGTCCACTTATCTATCCCTATTATATGTCCTCTCACATACCATGGTCCTCCAGTTATCACATCTTCCATAGCTTGAGATGAATGGAAAGAGCACAATAACCAATTAAGGCCCAAAGAAGTAATATGAAAGCTCCCAAATTTACTCCATTGGCACCTTAATTCAATACTGCAAAGAGCGAAAGGAACATTTTTACCAAATACTTTAACCACCAGAGATTTCTGTATTAATTGAAAATTCTCGTCTTCCTTATCATTGTTGAGTTTAACAATATTATCATCTTCTTCATCACAAGAATTTGATTCCAAAATATTCATTTTAATGTGATGATTCTTAACCCAAGCATTTGAAACTTTAGAATCAATACTATTTTTCAATTTATCTGAAACCGAAATGTCCTGACTTTCAGGCACAATTGAGGTATTAAAAAATTGATTAACTTTTAAGTTGAACCCTGAAGACGTTGAAGCTTCAAGATCATTCGCTAAACCTTTAAATCCCGGAACTAAATATTTTACTGGCAATGAAAGAATTACCTTAGGAGAAAATGTCGTCTCCTTCTCACTTTCAATTAGAGCAGCTTTTCCCTTTCCTTCCACATAAACAAGACTAACTGATGTGGTGAAACCTTCTTTGATTACCAAAGGACGTTGCTTCATCCTTGCATTACGCAAATCCTCCCGATTGTCGTTGCTTCTACCTTTGGAGCCCCAACGAAGGTTGGAATTCCTAGCAAAATGGGGATTGGAGGTATTATGATCATCCGAAGCAGATGATCGGCAACCCTCCGCCACCATAACTGTGCAAACCGGGAGTTTAGGATCGTAAAATTTTTGAAAAAACAAAATTTTCTCTCATTAAAAACATGGACTCTCTCTCTCTAAAAACCTTAACGCTGTTCTCCAAATTATGTTCTCACTAAAACGTTGTTCTCACTAAAAATCTGTTGTTAAACTAATATCTATGTATTATATTATCTATAAACTGTCGGTAAAAATTTTATTGGTTGCATAGTTTAGTAGATTATTAAGTGTGGCATAATAGTAAGTTAAGTGTGGCATAATAGTAAGTTAAGTGTGGCAGACTTTACCCTTAGAGATAGGATACGAAATAAGCATATACGTGAAAAGGTTGGAGTAGCTCCAGTAGAAGATAAGATTAGAAAGAGTCGCCTTAGATGGTTTGGTCACATAAAACGGCGGCCTTGCGATGACCCGGTTAGGAGAGTAGAGGTATTAGATTTGACTTATGTTAAGAAAGGTAGGGGTAGACCTAAAAAGACTTGGTTAGAAAATATTAGGAATGACCTTTCTTTATTAGATTTAAACGAGAATTTGACTTTTAATAGGACAATGGAGAAAAAGGATTCATGTAGCCGACCCCACGTAGTGGGATAAAGGCTTGATGTTGTTGTTGTTGTTGTATAGTTTAGTAGATTATTTGAAAAAAAAAGAGTTAATACTGTAAGAAGAAAATTTATTTGAAAAGTCTAGTTATAGATTTGTACAGATCCAGCATATTATAACATCAACTAGTATATAGAAATCAACATCAGAAAAACCAGATAAATGTCGAACCTCATACAAATTTCCTAATCACCCATTTTCAATCCTCAAAACCATCATATAGTCTTGGAATTTATGATCAAGCAATTTATATTTCTTCATATCACATCATATGAGTATTTACATTTCTATCACATTGAAATCATTTATTAATGACTTAGTTGTTAGTTTGTTGTTCAACAGTTAAATCTATATAATATGAATAATTTAATTATATATTTATAATATTTAAATTTACATATAAAACAATAACAACTTGTTTATTGTAATCAATTATTATTCAAAATCCCACTTGCTTTCATTAACGAGATAGAGAAGCTGGATATTAACGAGTAGAAACCTATGAGTAGTTAGCAGTAGCTAATAAAATAATCAGCATGTCTAGATAAAAAAAGGAACCTTCTAAGAACTTGAGAGAACAATTGGGACCTTCTGAAGATAACGGGAAGATGGAATAAGCTGCAAATATACAATTACATAGGAGGTTATAAGAATTAAACATTACCATTCGTTAACTGCACCATGTAGAGTATTGGTTTTTATTTATATTTCTGGTAAAGCTTGCGTACATATCCAGCTGATCCACAAGTTCAGAATAAAAAGTATTTCGGAAATAACATTTAAATTATTAGTGTTTTTAGGATTAAAAACCACGTTTTGGTTTATATATATATATATATATATATATATATATATATATATATATATATATATATATATATATATATATTACAATTTGACTATTCAATTTGCTGAGGCAGCTGCACCCTTCATGATTTGTACTGAGTCAGTTATGTCATCCAGAAACCTGTGAGGATCTGAAATTGCTTGCTTATCAACTTGAACAACGACCTTTATCTTGTTCAAATAACTTTGAACTTGCATCGTTAACGGCTGCATGTTTTTCATTAGTGCAATTTAGAGTGAGATGTAGAGAAATTGATAGTTCAATTAACACTGTTGATCAAAATGTAAACTTAGAGATTGAGCTACTCGTGTTGAAGCTTACCAAGCCAACTACATTCCCGAGTATTTGAAGTCAGTTACATCACAGAAAAAAATTAGAGCAGCGATAACTGCAAAAGTTAGCCGCTCTCTTATTTTGTTTAACCCAGACAAGAAAAACTAAAGAAAGAGAAGATAGAAATACAGATCCTACTTTTTCCCATTGCACGCTCAAGTATCACTGAGGTCAAAACAAATAGAATATGCTTTCAGATCAAAGAGAGAAGAGGCTAAGAAAACCCTCACTACAAGGCTAGTTAGCAACCAGTAGGATTTAATTTTAGCAGAATTTAATAAATTGTATAAGTTAGAATTCAGTAAATCCCACTGAAAATCTTAAGGGCCTATTTGACAACAAGTGATTTAACTTTAGCAGGATTTACTAAATTAAATCTTGACATGTTAAATCATGAAAACAGTTTGGTAACATAGTTGTTAAATCCTTGAAACTATTTGTCAACGTAATCCCGGATTTAAGACAATTAGTTCATTTTTAAAATTAAATTTAATGCATTATGAATTTAATTTACATGTTAAGAATGAATTACTTAATAATTTTAATTACCGTCAATGATATAATGATATTTTTTATATTTAACTTTATTGATAATTCTATAATTAATTAGTTAATTTTTTTTAATAGCTAATTATTTAAATAATAATCCCACTAATAATTTCATTAATTATTTAAGTGTCAGTAAGTTAGTTTAATTATAAGTTATACTACTAATTATCTCAGTAATCGCCTAACTATTTTTTTTTTTTTTTTGGTTAAAACCCTCTTATGGGGCCTACGTGTTCATTTAAAACATCGGTTACAAGATCCTTAAAAGGACGATCCACCAGCTCACTATTGCTCAAAAGAGCTACATTCCAAAAAGAAAAAAGAAAGCCTACGAGCCGGCAGATCCTTATGCTACGATTACAAAAAGAACTTAAAAATGTCGGGCTAATCAGCAATAGCACCCAAAAAAGGAGAAACCAATTAATCTTTAAAACTTTCAGCTCCGTTCTCCTGCAAAAAATATTACTATATGGCAAAATGGAAAAACATAAATTAGATAAACACACCTTAGTCAAAAAAGTGCCTTGCTTATAGTTGAACCTGCAAAAAAGCTTCAATGGAAAAATTAGTTCAAACATATTATGAAACAGCATAACAGTCCACCACCCATGAAGAAAATTCCTGCAACACACCAAACCCTGCATGTAAAACCAACCATCATTCCAAAACAACCGCTCAAACGTCGTGCTCTTACCAGCCAAGCTATCCTCCAAACTCAACCAAATAGTACCAAACCCACCAGCCCAATCACAGGACACAAAAACCTCCACAAAATCCAAACCATACCCAAAGTAAAAAATACAAAGCATCCAGTTAAAAGGGAGAGAACACCCAGACAGTCTCCAAATAGCAAGCCAACCGGCCCCATACATCCAAACCATATACATCAGCCACCACAACCCCCATCGGAGAACACAAACCTTCCAGGTATACCAAAATAACGACCACATGGACCAGCCCCAGAACATCAAGGCACGCGCGGGATAAGCCCAGTAAGACCGGGAACAACAAGACAGAACCAAAAACCCAGAATTCTGCAAATTGATGAACGTAGGGGAAAAAACTGACGAGCAAAGCCAGAAAAACCACCAAAAGCACCAAAGGAAAAAAACATAAAAAGACCACAGCCGACAACAGTTAGCAGCTTCTCATATAGGGAAGACCCATACGATCCAAATTAATCAACCCTTTAATGTTCCTAGGAATAGAAGCATTATTAAATTGGTAAAAACAGTCTAAATTACAACCCATCTTAGCTAAGGCATCAGCCACCGCGTTACCTTCACGCAAAATATGAGATATAGAGTAGTTCATACCAGATAAAGCTAATTTAATCTCACGAATCTTATAGAAATTGGTAGGATTATAATTGGAATTATCACTAATATAATGAATTAGGAGAAGAGCGTCAACTTCAACCCAAATATTGATGATGCCAAGGGACATGCAAAGTTTAACACCAAAATTTAAGCTATCAATTTCAGCAGTAATAGCATTGGTGCCAGAAGAGGGACCAGCAAAAGCCACAACAATTTTACCATCATGATCGCGAATAATACCACCACAACCAGCAATCACATTATTATAAGAACCGTCCGTATTAAGTTTGAAGTAGTCATTCAGGGGACGCTTCCAGTAAATTAATTTCTCCTTACTCTGAATCTTATTGTTGGAAAGTACCAAACCAAAAGCAGAAGCAGCATAATAATATTTCTTGAAAGAAATTGGTTTGATAAGATTGGCATTATACAATTGGATAACTTTGTTCTTAACTTTGGAGATGATCTTCATGGCATCCATACGAATATTGTTATGCTTTGAATCATTTCTACTGGCCCATAAGTACCAACATATTAAAACAGGAATAATATTTCTAATATGCCCTTTGATAGGGATGATCCAGTCCTTAATTAAAGAAGTAAAAGAATCATAACAGCTATTCACCATCACTTTAAAGATATTATCAAAATAATTCTAAACTTTGATAGCAATGGGACCATTAAAGAACACATGATTAATATTCTCAAAATGAAAACAGCATTGACATTTAGAAACAATAACCAGACCTTTTTTCCTAAGCAAAGAATCAACAGGTAAATAGTTAAAGTTAATTCTCCAAAAAAGAAAAGAATAGCTAAGAGGGATATTATCATGCCAAAAATAATTATAAATGTTGTTAATAGGCAAATTCTGCTTAACCGATAACCAAACAATCTTAGTATTAAATTTGCCATTAGGGGCCTTGTTAAAGAGGATGCAATCATCAATATTCATTTGAATAGGAATCTTAGAAATAAGCTCAATAATAAAATCAGGAATAACATCAGCTAATAAATTTAAATTCCAATTATCAAAATTATAGAAATCCTTAACTTGCAACTTCGAAATAGAATGGGTATTTAAAATATTATCAATAGAGAAATTGCCCAGCCATTTATCTTGCCAAAAGTAGATGTTGCCCGCACCCAATCCCCATTGAATAAATTCTTCAGCCTCCCACTTAACTTTACACAGTCTCTTCCAATTGGCAGAATCACCAGGTTTATAATAGCATAACAAAGGGTGATAATGAGAACAATATTTGACATTCATAAAATTAGCCCATAAACTTTTATTAGATCTGAAAGAAAATCAGAGTTTATGACTAAAAGTTTTGGTCATATCGGCGAAAGTACGAAAGCCAAGACGACCTTCCTCCTTAGTCCCCGCACAATTAGACCAAGAGCTCCAAATAATAGATCTCTTTTCACCTTTACACCCCCAAAGGAACTTGTTAAAAATAGTTTCCATTTTGTTGCAAATATATTTAGTAGGACTAATCGTGTGCATAAGATAGATGGGAATAGAGCTAAGCACATGTTTAATGAGAATCATTCTACCGCCATAAGAAAGAAAATTATAAGCCCAGGAAGATAATTTCTTTTGAATGTTCATAAAAATATTATCAAAAAGATGGGAACGTTTTTTACCTTTATAAAGAGGAACTCCAAGATACTTAATAGGAAGCACAGTATCATTAATACCAAATCTTCTACTAATATTACCAATACGCGTAGCAGTTATAGTCTTGGCAGGAATAAAAGCACACTTGGTAGAATTAAACGTTAACCCACTAGCTTGTTGGAAAATGTTAAGAAAATTGAAGAGATAATTAAGCATTTTCATGGAGCCATTAGAAAAAAGAATAAAATCATCAGCAAAGCTTAAATGAGTAATGGCCATACCTCCAATAGTTTTATAATAAAGCTTAGGATGACAACTAAAAAGATTTTTAATACCTCTAGAAAGAAATTCAGCACCAATGATAAAAAGAGCAGGAGATAACGGGTCTCCTTGACGAATACCATTAGAAGACTTAAAAAAGCCCTGGGCCTTACCATTGATAATAACAGAAAAATAAGAGTTTTCAATACAATGTTTAATGAGGTTGGTATAGTGCAAGTTAAAACCAAATAGATGCATGATTTTGTAAAGAAACTCTCAATTTAAATTATCATAAGCTTTAGATATGTCCATCTTAAAAATAACATTCCCACCAGAAATTTTAGCATTAAGATCATGAATCATTTCTTGAGCAAGTAAGACATTGTAAAAAATCGATCTACCTTTCACAAAACCCGTTTGTTCTAACGAAATGATCTTAGGAAGAAAAGCAGCCATCCTACTCACAAGAATCTTAGAAATAAGCTTGTTAAAAAAAGTACAAAGACTGATAGGACGAAAATCATTCCAATAAGTAGCACCAACAGTTTTAGGAATTAACACAATAGTTGTAGAAGTAAAGAATTTAGGCATAGGATTACCTTCAAAAAAATCTTTCATAGCATTGATAATATCATCTTTAAGAATAGGCCAGAATTTTTGAAAAAACTTGTTGGTAAAACCATCCGGGCCGGCAACAGAATCAGTGTTCATATCTTTAATACTAATAAGAATCTCCTATTCATTAGGAATTCTATTCAACACCAAATTGTCATTATTAGAAATAAGAGAAGGAATAAAATAGAAATCCGTATTTAAATTTGGCAAGAAGTTGCTATTGAAAATATTCTCAAAAAAATTAGAACCAGAAGCAGCAATCAAATCTTGAATAGTAATCTCCTCCCCATCCGGAGTAATAAGTTTATGGATATTTCTACTAGTTTTATTGTGATTAGCAATGTTGTGGAAATAAGAAGTATTCCTATCCCCCTCCACAAGAAACTTAACAGAAGCTTTTTGTTTCCAAAAGGCTTCTTCTTTTTCTTGTAACATAGCCAAAATGTTCTTGGCATTATTAAGAGCAGAAAGATTAATATCATTGGAATGAGACATGTACATACGATCGGCCTTATCGACCTCATTCTCAGCAAGCTTGATGTTAGAAAATATATTTTTAAAAATGTTCTTGTTCCACCATCTAAGAGGTTGTTTCAACCTCTTAAGCTTGAACCAAAGCCTATTCATACCAATCACATTATCATTGGGATGAAGAGGAGCAGCCCAATTACAACTAATAATGTTTTCAAGTCTATCATCCAACAACCACATGTTCTGAAACCAAAAGGGTTGAGAACCAGCAGTATTGTTATTAGACACAGTAAGCAGTAATGGAGAATGATCAGATAAAGTCCTAGATAAATGTTCAATATGAGTATTATGGAAAGAGGAAATCCACCTATCATTGAAAAGGATCCTATCCAATCTTTTCCACAAGGTTCCCCTATTCCAAGTAAAGCTATTACCCAAAAAGCCAATGTCGTGAAGATTACAATTCAAAATCATATCATTGAAATCTTCCATGGCTAACAAGTGAGGAGGATTTCCACCAATCCTCTCTGAAGTGTTGGTAATACAGTTAAAATCTCCTCCAACCAACCAAGGAGCACTAATAGTAGAACAGAAATCATGAAGCAATTCCCATAGAGTTTTTCTACCAGTTCTAGTACAGGAAGCATAAACAAATGAGGCATAAACGAAAATATGATTAAAATTAACATTAACATGCATGACTTGAGGAAAATCACTAACAATATCAATAGAAAAAGACTGTTTCCACAGAATCCAGATCTTGTTATTACAATTGGCATAAGCGTGGTCAAAACCCAACATATTGCAAATGTTATCTAATTTAATAGCAGAAATAAAAGGTTCAAGTAAAACGAGAATCTGGATGTCATTGCTCCTACAAAGGTTCTTAACCCGAGCTTTCGAAGTGGTATTACCCACCCCCCTTATATTCCAAATGAGGACTTTAAACATTAATAACATTGTTGGAAGCACGAGTAGCCCTAGGGTTCTCGGAAGGCACAGATTTTTTATTTTTCCCTTTCTTTTTCACTTGAACAAAAGCTTCCTCATCCACGTTCTTCCCCTTATAATTCGAATTTGACACCGCCACATTGTTTAGATTACTCAAATTATCAATCGGAAGGACAATTTCAATCGAGCCAATTTCTCCTTCTTCCATACCATCCACATTTCCAGCCCAATCATCATCATCTTTTTCCAGTAGGTTTAAAACATTTCCACTATCTTTAGTAATACAAAGCTCATTGGTAGTGCTATCAGCATTATTGCATTTTTTTGAAATATCGCAAAGATGATCTCCATCCCTGGAATGGGGTGGAGGCCTGGAAATTTCTTCATCTTTATTTTTAAACACATCATCTTCTTCATTTCCCGGTAATACATTTTGGGTTAGTTCATCATCCACTCTTTTGTCACCAATCTTATCTTCTAATTCCTTCTCCAAAGCAGCATAAGTATTAATATGAGCTTCTAACGAAGTAGATTCAGTGTCAAATTCCTTATTATAAGGTTTAGAAATAGGTTGAGTAGCATCTTGTCCTTCAAACATCTCACAATTTCTTTGCTTGGTGACTCCTTCCACATTCAAATCAACTTTTTTAGAAATCCCCTCCGACTGTTTTTTTAAATGCGGATGAGCAACAAAACATTCCTGAATCGCGTGGCCATGAATTTTACAATGTAAACAAAAATCAGGAACTTTCTCATATTCAACTTTCTGTAAATAACCACATTTATCAGATCCAATCCATGTTTCTTTAGGATGTTTTTTGGTAATGTCAATTTCCACAAGAACCCTAGCAACAGAAGGTCTAGACCTATTAGCAGTCGCTTGATCAATTTGCAACGGGCGACCAAAAATAGATCCTAAAGCATGCAAAACTTGATTATTAAAGAAATGTAACCTTAGATTAGGAAAAGATATCCAAATAGGCACAATAGGTGATTCTTCTTTCACGTCAGAAAACGGAGTCCATTTTAATAACCTCATTTGACAATTTAAAATGTAGTAAGATCGCCTCGAGAAGACCCGACTATAGTCTAAATCATTCGATAGTTGTATAGAAACGTGTCTAGCATCAAGAAGACAAATTGAAAAATTTCCAGATAGCTTAAGTTTCGAAAAAAAATTCCTTATAGCATCAAGGTTCGGCCGCCTAACAGTAAACTTCCCAACTAAAGTGAACTGGTAAGGACTAGCTAATTTCAAGATATCATCTTCAGACAAAAGTAGAGCAGGAACACCTTTAACTGTAGATTTAGTGAAAGAGATTACCGGATTTTGTGAAGATGAAGCACCCGTGAGAACATCTCTAAAAGACCTAGATGCAGGAGAAGAAGATCCAGACAAACCTTGCAAAGAATCGCCCTTATTAGACGGTGGAACACCCCACACACCATTCGGTAGAATCACTGGACTTTTCTCCATGAGGAAAAAAGAAAGAACAGGGCCAACATGCCAAGATCGAAACCACGGTTGCGATCAAAACAGGGAAAACACAGAGGAGAACAAAGGAAAAAGATCTGGAAGCAACGAAAGGAGCGGGCCGCCAAATCGCAAAGAAATCGCTAGAGCACAATAAACCCTGACAGTAATCGCCTAACTATTCTACTACTCGATGATTATTTAATTATTATTTACACTTTAAATTATATAATTAAAATTTTCTATTTAAAATTTTATTAATTAAGTTAATTATATAAATTTTAAATCACTAATTACTACAAATTACTTAAATAAGATAATCAGTTAATTAATTTATGCACTAATTACAATATAAATTATTTAATTAATTTAATTAATTATTAATAATTTAAATTAAAATTTTTTTTCTTAGGATGGACATACTATATTAAATTAAATTAATTACTTCAAAATAGCTTTGGACATCTAGGGTTTGCTTTTAATTTTCTATATTTCTTTATTTTGTCATTGTTATTCAACTTTGTTGCTCGCGTGAGGAAGAGCTTTGCACGAGTCACTTATTTGGCTCCATCATTGTTGTTCGATTTCACTCTTTTACGACGTTCCCTTCATGTTGGATCGGAAGTCACGACATTTTGATTAGAAGCAAAGATGTAAACTTTCTTGCTGTAAAGGTAACTAACTTTCTCCCTTTTGCGCACTTCTTTGACCAAATCCCTTAAATCTGCCATACTTAAGGATTTACTATATCCGGGATTTATGGCCTAAAGAGGGAGACATAGGATTTATTCTGCCATGAGATTTAGAGGGCGCTAAAATCCCATTTAGTAGGATTTGATTCAGTTGTCAAAGAGTCCCTAAAACTAAGTGGCAATATAAGCATCAAATCGTATGAAACTATTTGGCAACGTAATCCCAAATTTAAGGTAATTAGTTCATTAAAAACTCAAATTTAATTTATGTTTTAAATACAAGTTATTTATTAGTTTTAATTTAAATTACCATTACTAAATTATAATTATTATAATAATATAATTAGAAGTTAGTTTAATTATCAATTAACTTAACTAATAATATAATTATTATTTAGACTATTAATTATCTATCATCTAACTTAACTAATAAAATGTATTGGGGATATTAACTAGTTTAATTATCTTATTATTATTATAAATATTAAAAACCTAACTAATTTTATAATTACTATTACTATCTAGAGTGGTTATCTAATTATTTTTTAGAGTATTAACTATCTAATTAATTATTTTATTACTAATTAACAAAATAATTATTTAGATTCTAAATTATATTAATTAAATTACTTAGATTAATTCCTAACCAATTACAATCTACGATTTGCTTCTCTTTCAATAGCGTACAGTTTGCCTTTCTTTTATCTTTTTCTTTGATCCTATTCAACTTTTCGTGAAATAGGGCTTTGAATGAGTCGCTAAAAGGCTTCTTCACCTTCTTTGATGACCTTACTTCCTGTCGATCAGAAGTCGCAACCGCTCATTGTTCTTCTTATTGTTTTGGAAGTAGCAACGAGAGCTTACACACTGTAAAGGTAACTATCTTTCTCCATTTAACTCGCTGCTATGGCCGAATCACTTATATCCACCGAATTCTAAGATTTAGTAAATTTAGAATTTATTGCAAAAAGTGGGAAATGAAGGATTTATTCCTCCGAGAGATTTACCACCAGCTCAAATCTTTTTGGCATGATTTAGCATAAATCATGCTCAAATTTTGCATAAATCATGTTGTCAAATAGCCACTAGAATAAAAAAAGGAATGGAATACCCGGCTACAAGGATGACTAAAGATTTATCATTGCAACAATCATAAGGATAACCGCCCAATCAAAATTTGTAAACAAAACAATATATAATTGTAGGCTTTGAGTGGTCAAGTAAAACTGTTGATCAAAATATAAACTTTATATAGAGTTTCTCCAATACTAACATTCTATTGATGCATTTATTGAATTTAAACTTCTATATTCCTGAAAAAAAAAAAGATGAATTTTAATATGTGTTGAAGCTTACCAAGTAACCTAGATTTCGAGTATTTTGATTCAATATCATCAGAGAGAAAAATTAGAGCAGCGATAACTACGTACAAAAGTTGGTTGCTCTGTAAAATGTTAAGCCGAAAGAAAAAAAGTAGTGGAAGAGAAGATAGAGAGCAAGAGACCGTACTTCTCACTCAAGTCAAAGCAGTTAGAATATTCTTTGAGATCAAAGAGAGATGAGGCCAATAAAACTATTAGTATAATAAAAATAAAGGCATGGAATATCTGGCTGTAGAGATGACTAAGTTTTATCAATGTGACAAAAAAATCATAAGGAGAACCTTTCAATCTGAAATTGTAAGCAAGTCAATATATAATTATAGATTGTGATAGTGGTTAAAAATTCCTTTATGATACCCTACATGCTAAATTAGGTTTACATACTAGAACAAACCAAGGCCTCCTTTATTACTTAAGACTTATTAATAAAGATTCTAATTTTATGGCTGATAGACAATGTGATGTAAACTTATAATTTATAAAAAATAGTAATAATTATGTGGTGCATAAGGTAATTGCAGCGGTGAAGGACATAAAAGAAGCACAATAAGCATGAAAGAAGAAGATTGCTTTCAATGACTAAAGCCCTTTCAATAGTATTTAACTAAATAAGAGTGTCAAATCAAAAGCAAAAAAGGAGGAGGCCAAGTGATATAGTGCATCATAAACCTATCATAAGGTCTATGACAAATAATTAGTGGCTATAATCAACCAAGATGTCTTAATATGATTCCTAAATTTGTGGGGACCACACCAAGACTTATGCAATACATTTCCAACATCAAGGGATGGCCAAGTGTTGCTACAAATCATTCTCCACTACTCAAGAAGCCAAAAAAATGAACACTTCTTAAAATAAGTGTCTGCCTTGACATCACCAAGCAAGTGCCAAACCACCTCGGCATTCAAGGAACCACACCAACTAAAAGAGGTTTTTTATCATAAGGCACACTCATGTTTATCAAAAATGAATAACACTCTATAGTTTAAAGGTCCTCATAGAGTCATAACGCATAACAATGATGCCGCATGTGCTCTTTTAAACGTGGAATGATAAACAAAATATGAAAAAAAGTATAAAAAAAAAAGTAACTAATACCCAAATACACATTAGAAATTTTTTCAAAAACAAAATGTAGTTCAGAAAACTAAATTGTTTGTTATGTAGCAAATTTTGGGTTTTAGGCTTCATCTATTAATGAGAAGGCCTTCAACTACGATTTTAGCAAAATGAATCATCTAAAAAGAACGTAAGAAATCAAAGAGAACCTTAAATTAATCATTCAAAAGACTATAGTTATGGGATGAGACAACTTGCCTAATATGGACCTCGATAGTGAACAAAGGTGCAATTGAAGGTTAAAGCTGAATGCAAGCTTGCCATTCCAGTAAGGTGTCCTTTGATTCCCCCTTATTACTTATTTGAAGAATTTAATTATCCACATATTTTTGTTATAATTCATAATAAAAGAGAAAATATGTGCCAGACAATAAGATGATGAAGTGCTTGATGACAATTTGTCTATTTTCACATTTTATTTTTTAAGCTCAAATGAGTTTCAAAGTAAGGCGAGCTAATACATCAACAACAATAATATCAAGCATTTATCCCACTACATGAGGTCAACTGCATGAATTCTTTTTTCTCCATTGTGTTCTTTTTTAAGTACCAAATTCTCATTTAAATCTAATAAAGAACGGTTATTTCTAATATTTTCTAACCAAATCTTTTTAGGTCTAGCTCTACCATTCTTAACAATAAGACAAATCTAATACATCTACTCCTTTGTAATAATCAGTGCATCGAAAGGCCTCCATTTTATGTGATCAAACCATCTAAGAAAACTCTCTCTAATCTTATCTTCCACTACAGCTACTCCAACCTTTTCACATTTATGCTCATTTTGTATTTTGTTTCTAAGATTAAAGCTAAAACTCAACCTGAGCATATTCATCTCTATAACATATAACTTAATATTATGTTTCCTTTTTAATGGTCATCATTCTGCACCATAAAGAATTGCAGATCTCACCACCATCTTATAGAATTTTCTCTTCAAATTGAGGGAGACTTTTCTATCACACAACAAGCTCGATGCATTCATCAACTTCAACCATCCAACTTGAATTCTATTAATAATATTCTCATTTATTTCACCATCATTTTGTGGGCTTCAAAAATTCCACCCGGCCTCCGCCCGACTGTGCTTTTTTATTCGGGGGAGTTTTAATGGACAAGTTCCGTGGTAAATTTTGGAAGGTAGATGAGTTTGTAGATAAGACACTACCCAGATATTTCACCCTCATCTTGCGAGGACTTTATGCTCTGAGTTCTGGCTTCCTATAGGTGCAAGCCCCTATAATTAATTATCCCCCTCCCCCCCCCCCCCCCCCCCCCCCCCCCCCCGATAATGAGAGAGAGCTTTCGATTAAGGCTAGTCATCAATCTGATACGTTGTATCCATAGATACGTAGTATCAGGCATATAGTAGCAGCATTGGCTTAGGTATTGGAGAATTTGGATGTTTGATATTTAAAATAGAAATTTCACCATCTTGCACTTAAAGCAAATGGTGGGGGAATGGATGATGGACATGATCAAGATTCCATGGTTCCGTTGTCCCGAGCCATCGTAGTCCTTGGTCTACTTAGTTAGAGGAGGTAGTCAACCCAACCTAACAGAAGGATCCTTTTCGACAGCCATGGGTTGCTTCGTCTAAGGGTACCTTGTAGACCTCGGGTAGGTATTTGTCTAAGGGGATAAATTTGAATCCACCTTAGCTAATAGAGGGCTTTGTGCCCTATCGATCATATCCTATTGATTCATATCTCAAGGATTTGATGCCACTAAGGAACGTATTGGCTAGCACTGGCCAAAACTACTTTCCGTGGTGCCATCTGGCGTCAAAACTACTCGATTAAGAGAGCCCCGAAAAATAACTATTTTTTCTGCAGTGTCATTTGGTGGCAAAACAGACGATTAGATGACACGTACCATGTTCTTACTAGCATGAGATTATTTGAGAATGGATCCTAGGGATACCTTCAACTAGGCATTTAGCTCTATGTGAGCTGAAGTAAATTTTAATTTGTCCACCTTAAAAAATGGTTGTGAGGAGGGGATGAATTTTACTTTAAGTGTTTGATGGATTATTTCAATTTTAAATATCTTTTGGATTTTGGAATTTTTTTATAGCTTTTAATTTTGTAGGTATTTGAGTGGCATTTGAAATGTTTGGAATGAACCTCTCCGGTTGAGATTTGCATTCAACGCGGTCATCATTAGGGTGTTTGGGGTCATTGCCATTTGAAAATCTTTGTATTTTATGGATGAACCTTATCAACTTTGTTTGGGGTCGAGCTAATGATAAAGGATCGAATTTCATAAGCTTTGTGCCTTTAATAGTGAATTCTCATTATTATAGGCCTTGAAGGCATAATATGAAAGTATTAAAACAAATATATCGGTCACCACAACCGTATATTTGTTTAATGATTCGAACCCTATCGACTCCTATTGATCCGTATAGAAGGATTAGGTTCAGTCACTTATTAACCCGCGCAGCATCCCCAGACATCACATGTATACCAATAACACACTCGTCGGGGCCCATGCGAGTGTTAGGGGGCATTTTATAATTATTTATTGAACCTTGTTGACTTCTATTTACTTGCTTAGGAGGATCAGGTTCGGACTTAGACTCACCATTTGATCCGCGCAGCATCCCTAGGCATCACGTTTATATTAATAACACGCTCGCCGGGGACCATGTAGGTGTATGATTTTGTCAATGAATCTTTCTTATAAAGGGCCTTGAAGGCCTAATATGAATATATTAAATAAATATTCTGGTCGACCTCATGATCGCATATTTATTTAATAGTTAGAACTATGTCGAGAAGAATCGGGTTCAAACTTACATTCATCATTTGGCCCACGCAGCATCCATAAACATCACGTGTGTATCAAAAACACGCTCGACGGGGCCTAGACGGGTTTTGTGATTGCATTTACCCATTGTATACCTATGTGTATACAAAGTACGGTGCATGCGCGAGGGTATTTTGTAATATTTATAAACGCCTTATGTCCGCTTGTATGAATGTTACTAATCTAATGGTGGGTTGTAGCAGCTTTTAGATTAAGTTGTGTGATGCATTATATAGGTAGACTGTCATACACTATTTGTTATTTTTTACAACTGAATCATAATGCACTAATGAATCTCTTGCTTGTTTGTAGGATCTTGTATTTGTTGCATGTCATTCGTCCTTACTTGAAAATGATCAATATATTTGATTGACATTGTATATGAGTTGACTACAAGGATGATGTAGTATCTATTATCTTCTACTACACATCTTGTAGGTTCTTGTATATGTTCTTGACTTCCTTATATATTTTTGATTGGTCAACTGCCACATCTACTTACATGTCTTCTAATGCTTGTAAGAATTATTTCTTGTATATTTGTTTGAGATCAAATTAAACATCTCCTCCTATTTCATTGCTTGCAAGATTAAATATGGTTGCTTATGTTTTGTTGTTGATGGTAGAAGTGTCGTAAGGCAGCTGCTTTATCTACTAAATGTCCTTCATACCTTGGTCACTAACATGTCGTATCATTTGTGTCATGACATTATATATTTGTAGGGATGATTTAGTACATTCACTTTGTATATTAACATTGACTGTTGAATGGATGGCATTCATCAATAATCTCCCATGTATGTTGATTTATAACTTGCAACATTTTCCTGTGCGTCATTTAGTACTTGTGGCCATCGTTTGTAACTATGAGACATCAGATGTTGGTTGTAGGGGAGCTATTGCTTTCACACCTTAGCCATTGATATAACTCATAAGTGGGCTAATATGCTCACTATACTTCTTGTAGAGAAATTAGATCCCTCTATATTGTTTATGAGTATATCCCTTATATCCCTCATGAACAATTCATTATGGGTTTATTATGATTGCTCAAATAAGCTTATGCCAAAGCTTGTTATGACTTCATATGTGAATGTTTGCTAGCTTGGATGAGATTCAGATGGATCACTTTCTTTGATTAGCATTTGCAACTCTTAATGGAATGATAATTCCTTAATCCTTATTGAGAGCTTATTGCTATGATCCAAACTCAAGTTTCATTATAGTTCAAGTTCCAAGTACAAGTACAAGTTCAAGTCCTTTGTAGTTAAATTGCAAGTCTTTGCTTATGTTCAAATTGTTCAAATATTTGTTTATATAATTTAATTCTCAAATCAAATGCAAGTTCAAGTTCATTTAATGCTCAAATCAAGTTTGAGTGTAGTCCTTTGTAGTTCATCAAGTCCCTTGTATCACTTTCAAGTATAAGTTATTTGAGTTCAATCATTGCTGGATTAAGTCCAAATCTTATGTTATTCTTTGAATTCAATCAAGTTCTCTTATATTATTCAAATTCATTGGAGTTTAAGTTCAAGTAGTCCATTATGCTTGATTCAAATCAAGTCCAAGTTCAAAAGTCCTTGCAAATTCTTTGTGCTCAATCAAGTCTAAGTACGGTTTCACGTTCACCCAAAATTTCGGCAGCCTCTTGGCGTCTCCCCCGTTTAGTGATAAACTACAAAAAATTGGGTCTCCCATCGTGCAAGAGAAAAGCATGAATGGTAGGTGCCCTCGGACGAAGACACCACGGCCGTGAAATCTTCAATCCCACCACCCTAGAGAAAAGTGCGTATGGGTCTCGGGCACATGTTTCAATAGAAACACAGTTATTTTCCCGTGAGAAGGTAATTATGAATATCCCCATCTCTCCGTAGGCGTCGCACTGTTTTCCATCCAACCACGCTAGAGAAAAGCGTGTATAGGACATTTTTTGGTGCACCACAATCGCCAAAAAAGAGACTTTAGATGATCAACCGCTTTGTCGCAAGTGTCACGACGCACTTCCTCCCACCACGCTAAGAAAAATGTGTATAGGTGATTGTTTTGTCATGCTGCAAGTGTCGAAGGTGGGTTCTCATAATTTTAGGGTTTAGATAGATTATACCTTGGCGACCGATGGGCGGAGGGTGTTGGAATTCGTTCAATAAGAATTAGGATGTTAAGCCTAATTAAATATCCCAAGGCTAACCAAGAGGGGGGTGAATT